>CABFWB010000261.1:231749-258545 GCA_902151455.1 Timema bartmani
AAAGAGTGTGGAATGAAATTTATTATGACAAAGTGTGAAGTGATGATAATGACAACGAAAAGAATAATGCGTAGCAAAGCTTTAAAGTTGGATGGAGTAGAGCTGAGAAAGGTACAGAAAAAGAATGGAGGGGAAAGAGACGATCTAATTAGAAGAGGACAGCAGGAAGAGTTGTTCTATAGGTGTGTAAGAGACCTGCTATGGAGAATAGAAGTGCCCTTGAAGTGCCCTTGAAGTGTAAGAAAGTGTTATAGGCCTATATAGGGCATATTTTGGGCCCATTGTCACATATGTAGCAGAAACATAAACATTGAATGTAGGAGAAACTAGGAAATCGGAGGCCATGGGAATGAAGTTTGTGAGGAGCAAGTTAGCTGTCATAAGGAGAAACAAGATTGGGAAATGATAGTAGAAGAAGCAAGACTGAGGTGGTCTGGGCATGTAATGAGAATTGAAAAAGAGAGGATTCCAAAGAAAATGGAAATTAAGTATGTAGGAAAATGACCTCAAGTGAGGCCAAGAAAGAGATGGCAGGAGCAGATAACATAAAGTGTTTAAGTGAGAGGAGAAGAATGGAAGAAATTAAAGGAGGAAAGGGGGTGGAAGGCTTGAGGAAGATAGAGAGACATTTGACTAAACTGACCCAGCCACAGGCTGGAAACAGATGATGATGATTTGTGATCATGTGTAGTTTTTTTAATAAGGTTTTGTTTCTAGATATTTCATAATATTCTCTTTCTAGATGTTTCATGTAATTAACCCTTTCTAGATGTTTCATAAAGTTCTGTTATAGATGTTTCATAAGATTCCCTTTCTAGGTGTTTTATAAGGGTCCTTCTCTAGAAGTTTTCAGAAGATTCTTTTTCTAGATGTTTCATAAGGATTTCTTTCTAGATGTTTCATAAGATTCCCTATATAGGTGTTTTATAAGGGTCCCTCTCTAGAAGTTTTCAGAAGATTCCTTTTCTAGATGTTTCATAAGGATTTCTTTCTAGATGTTCCATAAGATTCCCTATCTAGGTGTTTCAGAAGGGTCCCTCTCTAGAGGTTTCAAAAGATTCCTTTTCTAGATGTTTCAGAAGTTTCCCTTTCTAGATGTTTCAGAATATTTCCTTTCTAGATGTTTTAGAAGTTTCCCTTTCTGGATGGTTCATAAGATTCCCTTTCTAGATGTTTCTTAAGTATCCTTTTCTAGATGTTCCATAAGGTTCCCTTTTTAGATGTTCCATATAGTTCCCGTTATTGATTTTCCAAAAGGTTCTCTTTCTGTATGTTTCAGAAGGTTCCCTTTCTAGCTGCTTTGTCATAAGGTTATCTTTTTAGATGTTTCATTTAAGGTTCCCTGCCTAGATTTTTCAGAAGGTTCACTTTCTAGATGTTTCATATTGGTACTTGAATTATCAGCCTCTTTATGAAATCATTAACCGCAACCTAATGCTCTTTCACTGGCTGTATCATTATTTTCCAGGAAGAAGAGAGTGCATGGGATGCTCTCAACAAGCCCTTACACGTGGCTGTAGCAAATCGCATGATAGGAGAGGTGTATAGCAACATGGGGGAATTTACTAAGGCCATAGTACATCAGAAGAAACATTTAGGTAACATTGACTATTTTACTAATTTAATTTTAATTTTGGCAAGTCATTATAATTTGATGTATTGAAGTTATAATCAAAATATTCGAACAAATTCAACATAAAATAAAACTATTTAAAAGTCAGTGTCCAGAAACCTTCAGACGAGGGTGTGGAAAGCTAACTTTTCTAGGGGGAGGTCTGCTAGAAAATTTTACCATACCTTTAGGGAATAAATTTTTGTATATATACATATGGCCCGACCCTCCTAGAGGGCTCATCAAATTATACGAGGATTCCGGCCGGACCCCCTATACCTCCTCTTTATACACTCTTACCTCTAGGTATGTATTGAAAACTCATAAAAGCCAATGAGTTAATTTTTATATTTCACACCCGGACTTAGGAGATAGTTGGGATGTTTGTCTTGGATATGGATATGAACCAATAGTTGTCACTAGAGTAGTAGCTAGTTTAGCTTTAGGTTCAGCAAAGACTGGGCTACGTCCTGAAACCAAATGAGTCTTTGGTCCAATGTATTCTCCCAAATTCACTATTACAGCGTAGCTAAAATGTTTTAATATTTATTTTAATTTGCTTACTATTAGAAATTGCTCGAGCTGAAAACAGTTTGATTGAACAACAAAGAGCCCTCGCTACTATTGGTCGGACATACTTCTGTATGGCAGAAAGCATGGACACTGAAAATGCAGAGTATGAAGCATGTCTGGATCAGGCAAAAAAAGCTTATTTAAAGAGTCTCAAAGTATGTGAAAGGTGAGTTACATAATTGATGATTGTTACATTAGGTATTGGTTAAAAACCTGGACATTTAATGTAAGAGAGACCAGGAAAATGTAATTCATGGGAATAAAGTTTGTGAGGAGTATGTTAGCTGTCATGAGGAGAAACGGGATTAGAACTGTAGTTATCTGGGAAAGAGTGGGAATACAGGAAGTACACGAGATAGTAGAGGAAGCAAGGGTGAGATGGTATGGACATGTAATGAGGATGGAAAAAGAGAGAATACCAAAGAGAATGATGGAGGTGAAGCATTTAGGAAAAATACTGGAAGAGAGACCAAGAAAGAGATGGGAGGATCAGATAAAAGAATGTGTGCAAGTGAGAGGAAAAGAATGTGGGGAGGATAGAGGAAGATGGAGGCACTCTACTAAACTAACCTGGTCACAGGCTGAAAACAGTTGATGATAGTTTTTGGCTAAGAGTAAATCAAACTACTAGCACACTAACTTGGGTAATGTTATAGTAGACATCAATGAGATAGCACAAAACAGGAAAATATCATTTAAATAACAATACTCGATATTTACAGGAGACTATCTTTCTTATCAGTCGAAGAAAATACTGTGTCTTGGTTTGTTGATCATTTTAAAATGATCTAACACCTTAGCTCCAGTGGTGTATTCTGAGAAAAATTAATAGGTATGCTGTACTCTAAAAGTTGCAGGAAAGATTTGGGGGCCAAGGACCCTCAACCACCGTTGTCCAAGAGCGTCAAGGGATTATTTCAAGGGATATATTTGAAGATGTGTGCCTATAGAACAGTGGTTCTCGAACATTTATTATTTCCCCTTAACCGTAAGTTATCTTAGGAAATTTTGAGGTCCTCCCTACTCCCACATTCTCTCTTTTATTTATTTAGCCATAACGATGATCACCATCCACTCAAAATGTAATAAAAGTAACTCCCTGGCGCCAGCCCGCATCCAGGATATACCTACCGAGTGGCTACCAAGCTGTTTGGCGAATTAGTGCCAGCTCTTGCGGATAGAGGGTATCATGTGGTCAGCACAATGACGTATCCAGCCATTAAACTCGGCTTTCTATACCGGAGCCACTACTACTTTATTCAAGTAGCTCCTTATTTATCCACCCTAGGCTGAGTCTAACCCCTTCTAGACCCACTGCTTCCCAGATAATCTGGACGCGCCGGGAATCAAGCCCAGCACCTCTGGGTCTGTAGCCAGAATCTATGACCACTAAACCACATAGGCGGTCCTCAAATTGTAATGATATCTACATGGTTAGAAATTTAAGTAAATATTAATGTTGGGGCTAAGAGTGGTATGGGTACATTTCTGAATGCATAAGAGAGACAGATCCTATTCAATTAGCCTAGTGTAATTAAAAGCACACAGTTAGCAATACTCAAAGCAAACAATCATAATAAGAGTAAAACAAAGTGGTACATGGATCAAGCATCCATCAGATCTTGGTGAGAGGGAATCAGGCGGATTGTCCAACTCACGTTGCAATTACAACTATTTCTTAAAGCTTAACTTATCTCACACAATGCTGCTTAGAAACGAGTCTCCCAACTTGAGAATTTATGCCCCAGAAGCTATTTAGATGCGTAAACTCTGATTAATATAAGGAAGATTATCTTGGACTATTAAAACTCTATCGCTACGTTATTGGTTTATTGCTAAGATATTTACACAGATCTTTTGCTGTAAGCAGTGGTGCACCCAAGGGGGAGAGGGGTAAACAGGGTATTGACCCCTCCCTCCCTCTTTCCCAAACACCACAAATAATGTTAATAGAAATTTAAATAATATTAAGTGTAGCTAAAATATTTAGCAATGAAGATGTGTTGAATGTATCAAATGTATATACTACATTTTAAAACCAGGCTTCAGACTTAAGCCTAATATTCAAAAGTTTACCTTTACACACAAAATTAACAATTGAAAAAATATACAAATAATAGCTTCGATACCATTTGCATTATTTAAATCTCTTAATTACTATAAAACTATTCCAAATGATTTATAAAAGCAATCAATATCCATAAATATTCTCGGCCTTATGGGGTTAAGGGGCTGTGCAACCCCAAACCAGCTCTCTTCATTAAAATTTTATTATTGCTACACCCTTGATTTAATGCCTCCCCCAAAGTAAATGGCTGGGTGCGCCATTGATTAAGTAAATTATTTGGAAATATGTTTTATTTTACCTTTTCATTCTAAATCATCTTGAAATGGTGAAATTACACTCCTGAATTTTGGGATTCTTTGATGTTTAAATTTTATACAATCACAATTTCTAATAAGTCGTTAATGTAAAACAAAAACTAAAAGAACGCTATTAAAACTCCACAAATCCTTTCTACTAAAGAAAAACAAGAATTACTGTCAACTAGGGTTAAGTAGCCTCATCCCCTCCCTCCCCCACTTGAATTTGAAAGAGTGGTTGGATGTGTTTGTCAAATACATGATCATACATGTGACTAGAATACCTAAACATAACTCAATGTATTTAATTAGTTTATAATTTAAATCTTGTTATGTATACTATTATTTTACAATTAATTTTATATATATTTTATGTGATTTTACTTAAACTATACTAAATTAGCTTAATAAATAAACATTGTGATATTGAATCTTTTTTCAATAATTGGTACAATGCTTAGCTTGCTTCACATGAACAGCATGACCTGGGGTGTAAAAACCCGAGCTCATTGGCCAATTACTTGTGGACGAGCGGAAAGGGAATGTGTTGCAACCCCCTAGACATTGGGCAAGGTCATTAGAACCTCCCTAGCTTGCCTTACGCTTTTCAAGCAGCAGGCCCTGGGTTTCCTATTGTGCTAAGTAGAACATTTTGGAAGAAGAATTACTTAAAACACAGTATTCTTGGAATATTAACTAATATTAGTTTTAAAATTAATAATTCATTACATGTATATTTATTAACAATTTAAACATTAGTATTTATACAGTTCACACAGACAGTATTGAATTAAACAAAAAAGTAGTCCATATCATTATGGGTATTCAGCGCAGTACTATCATGCCCAGAGAATACGCCACTGCTTAGCTCAATCGGTAGTGTGTCTGATTCCTAATATGGCCGAAAATGTTATCATTAGTGAAATGTGATTTTCCCCATCCACAGAGATAAATTAATGGCTGGGGGCTGGATCTTATGTCTGTTCTAGATTTAAGTAAGTTTATAGGTTGTATGCTGATATAATAATAAACATTTGTTTCACAAAGTGCATGTTAAAAAACTTGAAATAAAAGTAATAGTGATTCACAAGACTGGATTGCTTCTTTTTGAAAGCATCCTACTATTCAGAATATTAATCATTTAATTAGATCTTCTATGTAAAATGAATTTTTTTTTATCCATCAAATTTTCAACGCTATATTGAAATATAACTCCATGGTGTGAGCCCATAATCTAGTCATACCGACTGAGGGAAGATAGAGCCAACTTCTGTGGATAGACGTCAGTCATGTGGTCAGAACAATGAACCTTCCCAGTTTTCTAGATTGGAGCCACTACTTTTTAGTTTAATTACCTCCTTATTTGTCCTTGTGAGGTTGAGCTGGTTCAAGACCCACTGCTCCACAGAAATTCTGAATATATATAGTACCTGAATGCACATTAAAAATATAAAATGTAAAAATTATTAATGTTCAAGTTGTTTGTTAACATTACCTTAGTAATATATTATAAGAATAGATATTAACACTCTCCATGGTAGAGCCGTTTTTAAGCGTCTTCGTGGAATTCGCGAGGAATGAGAAAGACATTAAAATTCTTCCATTTTGTCATGTGTTTTAAAAAATATGGTATGCGAGACACACGATATCAGTAAAATATTTGCTAAGTTGGTTTGTGTTTTGCGTCCGGTTTTGAACTGTTTCATTCAAACAAATTTTTTTTATTGGTAAATAAAATTTGGTGTTTGCTATTTTGAATTTTTAGAAATGATTAATATTTACTTTAGCTTTTATTGACATACTTTATTAATTACACTCTGTTTATTACAAGAAATTTATATTGTTTCAATTTTTATTTTGTTAGTAAAACAGTCTTAAATTTTTTTATTAAAATATTTTTTATTATCATATATCATTCATCTTTATTTCAAATTAAAGAGCATAATCTGATATTTATAATGATGTAAGTATCATATTATATCCTATTTACTTTGTTACTAGAAAAATCACAAATTATGCTAAAAATGGCTAGCATTTCTGGTGTGGACCATGTATTTTCTGTCAGCAGTGAAAGTGTTGGAGGAAAAATCCTTGCATGCCAAACATGAATCATATAGATGGATATGTTTGTTGGAAAGAACATTTATAAAGATGTAATAACACTTGCCTCAGGATAGGTAGAAGTTGTGAGCTGCAGCAAACCAATTAGAAGATTGATGACGAATGATGATAAATATAAATCATAACCTTGTTAAAAATAAGTTGGTAAAACGTACCTGTAGTGGTTAATATCTGTGATGTGTTTTTTGTCTTGATCACTTGTCCTGCATTGTCCAGGTAGGTGCACTGGTTATTCCTTTTTACAATTACTATTTTTATATATTCAAACAACCAATAAATCGTGGGTATAAAATTTCCATTAGTTTACAAAAACTGCCCTAAATATAAAAAATCATATACCCTATAACTTATTTTCAATCATTAAACATAAACGATATATTTACTTCTTAATTTATGTTGCAAATAAGGATATTGAAAGGTGATGTTTTATTCCAACTTGGGTACTTTTTGTTTTTCAAAATAGGCTGACTGGGATCGGAAAGCAAGAAATGGTAGAAATGAGAGCCCGGCTGTTACTCAATTTTGGACTTGTTTTAGAATGTCAAAAGGATATTGAGAAAGCCATTGAATTTATACAAAAGGTAACACAATTATTTTTTCAAAATAATTTATAAGGTTGTCAGCTCTGCAAAATATATACTATTTTATAGTTCAAATGAAAGATCTACATTAACTTATATGTTAATTCAAAAATGGGTGTTTCAGGAGTTTATATCTTGGTTTTCTCACTGTTAATAATGTTTGCAATACCACCTTTTCTACCTACATACTAAATATAATGCACTAAATCTAAATAATAGAACAATATAATTTCCTCATAATTTTCACTGTGAATAAATGTAAGGTAAATTGATCCAAAATTTGATTTGCTTTTATTAATTCAATTATTTAGATACACTTTCATAATTTTTAGATCTTAAAATATCATAACATATCCAATTAAATTATGACATTCTCTTGGTAAAACTGCATATATGATTTTTTTCAGAATAACCTAATAAGTGTATATGTCACATTATTAATTGTTTTATTTTTTAAATCTATATTAGATTAGTGCTGCCTCCCACCCCAAACCTCCTTCTTGCCTGCATGATGGGACAAGACATGTATTGGCTCAGATGACCTAGGAGTAGTTTTATATCTGGGGCAGAATTCACCTTATTCCAATCCCTGGGCGAGTCTTATTGAGTAGTTGTGGAAATCTAATTTGACTTTTTTTTAAGGGCCTCTCCTTTATATGCCTAGAACCCGATAAACTTAACGAGTTTTCATTCTTTTAAAAAAATTGTCTTAACATTAATGTTTAACCCTTTGAGTGCCAAGAGAAATGACAAAAAAATGTGCTAAAAGTGCCAAGATATTTTTCTGAAGAAAAAAAAACAGGATAGTGTTTAAATTTTAATAACTTATTAGTCTTTGTACTTCTTGCACTCAAGTTTTTACATAAACTAGCTAACATGCTTGCCAAGCCGATTATATAATTATGCATATACTTTTTTAATTTTTAAATATAATAATAAAATCACTAGCCAAGATATTAAAAAAAAGTTTACTGTTTTATTTAACAGTCATTTTAGCTTTGAAAATTTAAATAGCTTGAAATAGAATAAATCACTGAAAAGAATATAACAAACTGAGTAAATAATAAAATTTACATAAAAAACTAATTTTAAATTTTATGCTAAAATTGGTTTGTGCATAGCAGCTGTTTCAGTGACCATCAACTTTAGCAGGGTTATAGTAAAAAAAAAAGTCTAAAAATAAATAATTGGCTTGGAATCAGAAGGGGGTGGGGGTGGACTTCAAACCTGGTACTTCTGAATATAAATATGAAGAGGTTGTGGTGGATTATCAGACTATCCTGATCTTCAAGATTTATTTCATTCCAATAAGAATCACTCGTATTCACACTCGCGTTATCAATGTCAGCTGCCACTTCTACTTGTTCCGAACTTTCACTTTCATTAGAATACAATTCCTGTTCAGTTTCATTATTTACAAATTCATAATCACTGCTTTCAGAATCACTAACAAATTGCTCACTCTCGCTTGAGCTAACAATAAATATTGCAAGTATTTGTGTGTCTTGAATCACAGCTTTTCTCTTAGTAGCCATGTTTAAAAACAAGGCCAAAGATAAAACTCATAAAGCTAGAAAATAATGTTCATGTTCGATATATTGAAACTCCAAGTGCAAAGACAAAAGTAGCTTGAACATATGAGAATGCAGTGGAAATAAAATCTACCCTATCTGTTGACTTAATACTGAACTAAGAGCTTGAAAACATGGGATCACTGTGAGCGACGCTGGCCATTTTAGCAAATATTTTGAGCATTGTTCTGAGTGACATTGGTGCTCAAAGGGTTAAAGACCTGCTTCAATGGTTGCATGCTCTAAGGCAGCAGTTGGCAAACTATGGCCTGTGTCCAACTCGCCAACTGATTTTATCTGGCCAGCAAAAGATTATCAAACAAACAATTGTGTTAGTAAAAATAGACTAGTAATTAGTTACATTATGAGAATTAAAATGTTGAAATTATGCTCTCGATATTTTTTTTTTCAAAATAGCCCACCAAAATTTTTTTTAAACCCATACATCTCGCTATACCAAAAAGATTGCAGACTCCTTCTCTCTAAGGCATCATTCTCTCAATCACATCTATTGGTGACAATGAGTACAAAGTTCAAATCCTGGTCTGGTGTACTAAGTGTGGTTTACCCTAAATGGCTTACCACTATCCCTCCATGCAAGTGCAGTTACATTTCCTCTAAATTCTACTTTCCTCATTCTTGACTTATAAGTGTGAACATGCATATAGCTCAAACAGTAAGCAAGATATGCGGCAAAAATAAAGTGTAGAATTTAAAATCAAATTTTGGGCCTTTAGAGTTGATTATTAAAAATTTGACTCACTATAAACTTAATGCTTAATTTTAGAACTGCATCTTATTACCTGTACGGGCTATATGCCTATGTGCTAATTACACCAATGTGTTAGATATGGGAAAGGTTGAATTTAGAGGAAGTGTACCTTCATTTGTGTGGAGGAAGAGTGGAAAACCATTTAAGAAAAAACACTCCCAATACACCTGACCAGGATCCAACCCCTGATATTCCCGTCATTGGCAGGCCAGTATATTGTGAGATCATGTGGCCACTGATGTGGGTTTTTACTCATACTCAATGTATTACAAATTAACATATGAACATATACCATTTGTTTTTTCCCTCAGTCAATTGGTCTGTGTAAATCTCATGACTTGTTTGAAGACCTGTACCGCTGCTATTCCTCTTTGGCGATGGTGTTCTACCGACAGAAGGACACTAGTAGAGCCCTCTGTCTTCTTAACAAGGCACTGGAAACTGCTCGTAGACTAGAAGACAAAGCACTTCATTCTTGTGAAACGCTTGCTTCAAAAGCAGAGGTAATAAACTTGGCATATTTTTTCACTTGAAAATATTGAAGGCCTACCTATTGAAGAGTCTTATTAATTAAGAACCAGCATGCATTCAATTTGGAAAGCAGGCAATTAAAACAATAGAAAGTCACACATAGTCATATAGTACATAAATTAAATCCATTGAAAATCTTCCAAATATCAAGTTTCATAATTTTGAATTGAATACAAATCCTAAGGAGATTCAGATTTGCTTTTTAAGTTTGAAGCTGCACACAGGCTTAAACATCGGCTTTTACCAAAGAATTAATTCATTACAAGATATTTCCTGCTTTGATGGCCGCATGATTTAAGGCACCACTCTCACAGTAGACTGGACTACCGATGATGGGGAGATTGAAGTTCGAATCTCAATCAGGTGTACTGAGCGTCGTTTAATAAAAAGAGTTTTCCACTTTCTCCACACAATTGTGGTTACACTTCCTCTTCCTTCATAATCCCTAAAACCAATGACGTAATTAGTACATAAGCATAAAACCCAGATGGATAGTAAGAATCATTGCTTAAAAAAAAGTACAAAATATTATTTTTAAAGGTGTCACTGTATCTTTTTTCTCGATTTCAATTCTCATTTCTGATTTTTTAAACCTTTAATTTCCGATTCTCGATTGCAATTCTTAAACATTTCGTATTTTATTATTTTTCAAACCATCCAACCTTATATAAACATTTCTTTATTCAACTTCATACCCTACAAAAAACAACCTAAAAAATGTAAATAGTAATTAAAAACAGTTCATTTAAACGAAGGAAAACATCTAGTTGACCAAGTATTAATGAATATTATACATGATTAATAAAATAATTAGGAATTACAATAGTGAGCATGTATTTTTACCAAAAAATAAAACTTCACTGATATAAACATTTATAAATAATTAAAAACTGTCAAAACCACAAGTCTATTCAATTCACAAAACAGGGTTGTTAATGAACCAAAATGGATATAAAATAATGGCAAACTAATATGAGGGTTAATTGATTATTACTCATTCTATATTTTGCTGTTTTTCTTAGTTGCTATTACTTTCACTGAGAGATAAGAATCGAAGTATCGAGAATTGTAATGATAAGATTGATCCTCGATTCTTTCAATACCATTAAGAATTAAGGAATCGAGTTTGACTTCCTTAATTATTTTGGTAATATCATTGATAATAAATGGTTCAAATCCACTTTCTCAAATCTCGATCATCATTTCACTTACATTTTTTGAATATAAAATCTAAATTCTAGAAAACATACATAATAAACATAAAATGTGCCCTCTACAATGTTTCCCTTTGCGTGTACCACATTTTGGTGAAGTGTTGCAAATATGCCCCTCTTCACCTGACTTTTGATTTTTATAATAACCATAACTTTTTGCTGCGCAGCAGTGTGAATGAGTTATTTGTTTACTTTGTTTTATACACAGGTGTGTCTTTTAAATTCCATTCAAGTCTCGCTCTTATAGAGTGACTCATCTGTTAATTGTCTCATACTGAGATTTTGTTTTAATATTTCTAGTATATTTTTATATATTTGTGTTGTCTCATTTATTGTAGTGTGTTCACCTTTGTTTTTAGCAGGTGTTTAGAATCTAGATTTCTCCCCTATGGGGATATTACTATGTTTTTAAATCTCCACAGTATGTTTTTAAATTGTAATATATATTTGGAAGACGATATATGAAAGATTGGTAGAAAACATATAATAAAAGGGCACAAACACAAAATGGCTTTTACAATGAAAAGTAGAACACAATTCACACTTAACATTGCTGCCACTGGACAAAGAGGTAATGACTGCCTCTTGAAGAAAATCAATTGTTATCGCCCAAATCCCCGACCTAGGTTTCATTTTATCGGAACTCATCAAGGAGGAGTGTGAAACGTGCACCACAACTTCCTAAAAGAGGACACCAATAATGGTGTGCGAAGCTTCGAAAAGTCGAAGTCGAAGGTCAAATCTCCTTCGACTTCGACATCTACAATAACCTTAACATATTCGAAAAATTTCGAAGTAAGGATAAAACTTCGATAAAATATCAAACGATTTAAATTTATCTTACATTTTTCAATATTTGATAATTTTAAAACCGTTACTAAACAGAATTTTAACAGTGACTAGTAATTTAACTAATACAACGTAAGCATGGATCAAAAACGGGTATGTAAATGTTAGTATATTATATTCACTATCGCCAAGTTAATTTAAAATAAATAAATTACCTACTAAGAAATAACACCATTGTCACTGGTATGAAGCAGAGATAGCGCTTTAGTTGTGCTATCATCCCAGCTCGTGTCTAATGTTTAGTCCCTAATATCTCTTTGAAATTATCTTTGACAAATTTACAAGTGCATTTTGACACAGAAGTTTTTCATAGCTTCTTCGCATTTTCTTTATTATTCACAATGGCTGATACGGAAAGTAGGAAACGAAAACAGAATTTAATTTATTATTATTATTATCAGAAAAATGAAGATAAAAAGACATGCATATCTAAAGTTAGCAAAATAATATTATAAACTGCACGATGTAAGTAAAAATTAAACTTAATTGATAAGCTACTAAGCTTATCAGTAAGCATGTGTGCATTAATTAATAATACAGTCCTTAGATAACAAATAAGGAAATTTTTCTGGCCCTTTTTACTGACAATATCTAGAAAAATAATTAATGTAAAAATTAAAAGTAGTGTTAAGTGACAACAACAAAAATCCTAGGCAGCTTCGACTTCGACTTTTCTTCACAAGTTTCAAGATTCTCTTCGACTTTGCTTCACATTTAAAATGCGGCCTTCGCACACCCCTAGAAACCAAAAAACACAAAATGGAAGAAAAAGAAATTGACAAAGGTTGCTAGAAGACTTAGAAAGGAATATGTTTAAGGAACGTGTAAAATGAACAAATAACACATGTTCCTTTCTAAATAGTCCATCATCCTTTATCAATTTCTTTTCCCTCCCTTTTGTGTTTTTTGGTTTCCTCTTTTAAGAAAGTTGTGTAGCTCATTTCACACTCTTCCTTGATTAGTTTACATAGAAATGAAAACTAGGTTAGGGGATTCGGCAGTAACGATCAATTTTCTTTAAGAGGCAGCCATTACCTCTTTACCCAGTGGCAGCAATGTAAAGAGTGAACTGTGTTCTTCTTTTCATTGTAAAAGCCATATTACTTTTGTTCCCTGTTATAATACTCTATCTACCTTTCCTGTACCTTCTTCCAAACATATATTACAAACTAACTCAAAAAAGTAAAAAGAGGTTTTCCTTAAATAGATATGTTTTTAAACTATTATTTTTTAAGGCGCTAGTGACCATTTTTATCGACATGCCTTAAAACGGCAATTAATAATAATAATAATAATAATAATAATCATCATAAACATAAACAGTTATAACTCTTGTTATTAATTTTTTTGTTAACAAAGGTTAATGCCGGGTACAAAAAATTTATGTTTGAGATGAACACACAATCTAAAAATACACTTAGTGGGCAAATTAACACGAGAGTTTAGCGTGAGCACAAAAGACATGGTCGGTTAAGAAAAACAACTGAACAGTGAAAAGTGCATGATTGTCTAACTCTTGATACTTGTGCTACTGCAGCACCTTTTTTGATTGGTACAGTGGTTGGATTGTGCATCTTAGTCAATGACTTCAACATTTTTTTCTTCATTTCTGATTTGGTTCAAATTAATTCATTGGTTGTTAAAGAAAATAAATACTAACAAATTGGTAATATACTTTTTAAGTGGCAGTTTAAGTCCTTAAGGTCGGGTTGCTAGGTTTGTCCTATGGTTAAGTTGTGTTAAACTACTAATAAGTACCCACCTTGTTGGCGTAGTTAGCTGACACACTAGTTTCGTGTTGAGCTATACTGCCGAGGACGGGGAGATCAAGGTTCGAATCTCGGTTGGGTGAACTGGGGGTGGATTTTCCTAAATGGTTGTCCACTCTCCCGCCACGCAAATTTGGGTTCACTTCCTCTAAATTCAACCTTCCAAATTCCTAACCCATTAGCTTAATTAGTACTTAAGCGTATAACCTGAACAGGTAGTAAGATGTGGTGCTAAATAATATTAAAACTAATAATAGCTCTAGAAATAATATTCAAAGCTTGATATTTTTTTCCCTTGAATGCTGGTTCTGAAATATTTTTGTTTAAAATCTCGAATATCCATAAGTCTTGGAGGATTCAAGGGACCCATCCATGTAATTGATTGACAGGTTCAGAATATCAATCAGTAAATAGTATTAATTTGATAATAAAATGAGTATCAACTAAGTTAACTAATTATTTAATTTTTAACATATTTATCCTAAAAGTGTTTCAATTCAAATGTTGTTCATTGTCAAGGTTTTCTTCAGTATGGCAGACTTCAGAGGAGCAAAGCAAGCTCTCTATAAGGCGTACAAACTTCACACACCAAATAAACCTGAAAGGCATTCAATTGAAAATAACCTAAAAATTGGTAAGACAAATGCTGTTTCTTTAGGGTGTTGATCAACTTACCTTAACTTGACAACTTAGTTCAATCGATCAGATAAATGTCAATTTAGTCAAGGGTCCTGGGTTCGATTCCCGGGGTGGCCAAAAAATGTATCATTGGTGAAATGTGGTTTTCCTATTTCACAGTGATGAATTAATGACCGATGGGCTGCATCTTGAGTCAGTTTTAAATTTAAGCTAGTTTATATAAGTCGTATACTGATATAATCAGTAAGTTTAGAATGTGCACATTAGATACCTACCTCAAATAAAAACTTAACATTCACGATAACGCAATATAAAGGTTCTCCCCTTGTTACTGCAAGTCTACATTTGTTTTCACAGCAGTCGCCTTGTGTCAAGCAGAGGATAAACTGCTTACTCTTACCGAAAATGATTTTGTGATCAAAAAGAAAATCTACGAGACTTTGGGTGATGGTTGCGTTGCCGTTAAAAACTTTGATAAAGCTATTGAATACTACCACAAAATGCTGGAGGTATGCTAAAATTTAGATTTCTTACAATTTTTTCTTTTTACAAACGGTTATGTTTGACTTGACATCAATTGTATGGTCAAATAGAAAAGTAAAACTTATGATCTAAAATATTTCATTTAGTCTAAGTAAACTCTTATTTATGAATACTGCATTAAAAAAGCTGTAAAATTCTTGAGATTTTTTTTCCCTGAAAAATTGATTCAATAAATGGTCAGCTTTATTGGTGAGATTATTTCAACAATTTTAATACACTTGGTTCACATCACATCACATCACATGTTTGATTTCTTTAAATATTTCCAACTCACAAATGTGGATCAGTCTATTTGTTCCTTCTTAATGTTTATACTAGGAGTAGGAGTGTACAAGTAGGCATTTTTCACTTTGAGTAGAGTTTGAATGAAAACAAAGCTTAATCTAAATTCGAGTAATATAGAGTAATATTATTAGTACACATTTTTTCAAGTTAAATTTCTGAAATATATCCATGCATAACACATATATACATTTTTATGAAAAATAATTTTTTGTGGAAAAAAAAAAGTCTCTCTCACAAATTCATGTTTTTAAATATATTCAAAACACTTGTAAATGTTATGATTTTTTTCAATTAGACAAAAATAGATATTAAGAGACTTTATTTGATATAAAATGGCTTAAAATGTAATCAGATTAATTAAACTCAAAATTTTTAAGTTTTTGAAAAAAAAATTGAGTTTCAATAACTTCTTAAACTAGAATTGAACTCAAATTTTTTAGTACTTGCATGCCTGTAGTTTTTAGGAATTATTATGAATGATCATTAATACTGAAAGTAGAGCAAACAATATCACATGACTTTGATGTTTTCTTAGTGTGTGGAGTCCCAAGGAGGAGGGTGCGAGGGTTTAGCCCCAGCTTATGTGTCTCTATCACAAACATACAAGGATAATAAACAATACAAAGAGGCGCTAAAATACTTACACATGGAACTGAAGCTTCATAACAACAACCCAGTTGAAGTGAGTGATTAGTATTATTTATTATTTTCACAGCGTCTTACTACTTGGTGTCAACCTCGATGCTCTTGGGGTAAAGTGCTCACCACAGTACCCGATGTTTGTGGGTTCAAATCAAGCCGGGGTGGACGCAATTTTACTTGACCAATAAAAATCCATAGCACAGTTTTCTTCCGAGGGAAAGTAAAGCTGTCGGTCTCATGTCGATTGTACTATGTAAAATAACTCTGGAAGTTATGTAAAAATACCTTTCCTAGCAAAATTGTTGGTCCGTTTCTCTCTTGTCCATAGAAATCCTAGTGTGCTAATACAAGCAGTTGGTTCAGAAAGTGCACGTTAAATACCTCAAATAAATAAATACTACTGGTTGAGGTTGTATACCTGTACAATAATTACTCGAATGGGGCAGGGATTACTAAGGAAGTATTTTGGAGGTAATCCGGCCCGCATTTGCGTTGAAGGAGAGTGGGAAACCACCATCAGTGGACCAAACTGGGATTTGAACCCCAATCTCCCCATCATCAGCAGGCCACCCAAACACAAGGGTGACGTCTTAAATCGTTCAGCCACTGAAGTGGATGAGTCATTAGTAAAGTTGCATGCCTATGGTATAGTAAATAAATTTCACAGAAATAAAATACAATTTGGTCGATAATTTATCAAATTTAAGCACAAAAAAAGTTATAAATTTGTATAGTTCTACTATTAGTTTATTTATTTAAATGATGGAAAAACAATATATACCGCCACTTAGATTTTTATTGATTTTAATTTAAAAAAATTATAATAATAATAATGGGTTATTAAAATAGTTGATAAATATTGGATTTATATTTTATATGTTAATATATTTGGCTAGCTTTATATTAGGACATAATTATTATGTTTGTGTTTTTATTACCAAACAATTGTAAAATTAGTGTAGGCTTGGTTATTTTTTAGCTTTCATTCATTTTAAATAATAAAAACAGAAAATTTTGTAAACATAGTGTTATCCGGTTTTTTCAGGCCTGCAAGACTACTCTAAACATAGCAGAAGTACTTGAACTTCAAGGAGCAAGCTATGAGGAGCTGTTTGATCTCTATAAATCTGCTCAACAGCTTGTGACCAAGGCTGGTGATTTGAAGCTGGAGGTTTTGGTTCTAAGCGCTTTAATATCCATGCAGAAACTTATGAAACCAGAGATTGTGGGTTAGTAATAATAAATATAAATTAGGGCTCTGCAAGTACTCAGATTTCAAGCTGAGCTTGTCATTAAAGTTCGGGATCAAGGTTGAAAGTTCTGTAGGCTCATAATTTTTGAGCTTTCTCATTGATGTGCGTTTAAATCAATTTTTAAAACGCAATGTTAAGTATAATTATGCTATTTAATTTAGATGATATCGGCAGTTTCACTTATACATCATTAGGTAACCTAACAAATGGTTAAAATAAATATCAAATTTCACATTAATAACATAATAAAGCTCTAAAACTACTTTCGGCGGGTGGACTAATTCAATATTTTTGTCCATTTTGAATTATCCTCAATTGAAGTTGCATTGCCATGACGAGGCAATGAAAATAAAAATACCTAAATAGATAACTAAATACTTGAATAATCATTATTTTTACTATTTTTATATAGTTCTTTTCTTAAATTCTAATTTCAGTCAAATTAAAAATTCAATGTTAAGAATACCTGTTGATTATTTTCGAATTTGAGATATTTAACTTGTATTAATACAATCTACAACAAACAAAACTAGTATTAGTTACTATCTAGTTATATAAATATGTTGGTCAACCTGTCTAAAATCAGTGTTGGTCAACACTGCAGTAAATAGTTTACCAAACTTACCACATTTAAATAAAAAAAAGCATTTACTATTCCAAATTCTTAACTAGAAATATTATTTTAACCATCTTATTTTTCATTTTGAAGTATGAATATAAAATTTTATGTGCTATAAATTTAAATTTAAATAAATTATGTACTGAGATAATTTCTTGTGAAAGCACATGTGCAACTGTGTATAGAGGAATGTTATTGGAACCGAGGAAGGGATCATGCACGATTATTACATTAAGGACTTATAAACGAAATATGAAACATTTCAAATTTCTAACTTGTGATTCTTACATTCTCTTATAGGGCTATTAAATCTACAGAGGCTTATTTTGGGGAAATATTAGCTCATTAAAACATCAATTTTATGTACTTTTTCGCAATTGTTAGTATAATTGTAATGACCCATTTTAGTAATTTTTTCTATTATATTTTTATTTGACTGTTGTAGTTATTTTTAAATCATGTTTTTTAAAATTGTAGCCTAATTATAATTTTAAAAAGAATATTTCCATTTTTTAAACTTTTTTTTCAAAAGTATTTACCTAGACCTAAATATGAGTGTCATCCTTATTTAAAGAACATGTGTTGTTTTCATATATTTTTAAAATCTCACACTTTAAAGATGTGGTATTTACATTTTATGTTTGTTTTAACTTGTGACATTTTAAATATACTATTTTACTTTTAAAATAAACAAATATATATTTTACCATTTTAAAACTATAACTTGGGAGCTTTTTGAAGCACTCAACTCAAGCTTGATTCAAATGAAAAAATCCAAACTTTCAGACCCTTAATATAAATTAACCCTTTTTTAAAATTCGTTTTTCAGATTTATCTTATTTCTAAAGGTGTGCGAAGCTTCAAAAACTTCAACTTGGATGAAATGTGTTGAGCATGCTTTCAATATAATATTTTGTAAATTAGATTTAATATGTAATGTTATATAGCTAGGCAACATGTAATTTTTCTTCAGCATTAAACATTTTTCTAAATATTCAAACCTCAATCTGGCTTTGAGAATATTTAATATAATTTTAGTCAACTTTGCTTTGAATTGCAAAAGGGGACTTGGCACTCTCTTACTTATTTAAATATAAAATTTAACCTTGTAATATAAAGTTAAGCCAAACAAGAAATCGGAGTATAATTAATCAGTTTTGTTTAGTGTCGTAACCAACACCCACGTTTTGACACGCACAGCGAAGCACAGTTAGATAGCATGTAACTCTGCTAAGAAACCTTCTCATCATCGGCACTCAAAAATTAGTTGGTATTTGTGTAGTTGGCACATTTGAGTCCTCTTTTTTGGTGGAGAGTCTTAGCCAATCGTGGTATGTTAAACACCACAAAAAAGAAAGCTCAATGGCACGGTTCAGACACAGAATAAAGAAAGAGCTAACAATAGAATGTTTGAGGTAGCAATACCTCTTAAGGAAGACATCTTCGGTTGCTACTAATTTGTATTTGATATGTGATAAATATTTTAACATGCATGTGGTAAGTCACTCCTAACATATTTAACGGTTTTGAATAAATATTAAATCTCCAAGTAAAAATTATATTATCTTAAATACCAAACTAACTTGAGGCCATGTCTATGTCTAATTGATTATTCTCTTCTGCTACATTATGAGGCATGAGTAACAAGATCTTGAGAATAGAGCTACAACATATGAGGGTGTTTCAACAAATAATTTTACAAGACCTCATTTGTCTTGTTACCTTATTTATTCAAATATATCCGCTTCAGTGGCTGCATAGTCTAAGGCGCTACTCTTGCAATAGTCTAGATTGCCGATGACAGGGAGATCGTGATTCGATCCCAGTCAGGTGTTCTGAGGGTGCTTTTTATTAAATAATTTCCTATTCGCTCCAAACATATGTGGCTACATTTCCTATAAATTCAACCTTCCTCATCCCTAAATCTAATTAGTACATAAGTGTATAACCCGAATGGGTAGTAAGATGCAGTTCTTAAAAGTAATTAAAACACCCTCAAAATATCTCTTATTATTTACCATATTATCTTACAGCACAGATATTATCTTAACACAGATTGTCTTACATAAGTTAACATTAAAATTTATCACACAATATTTTTCTTGTGTTTAAACTGACATGAATTATTATTTATAGACATTCAACTTTTGTTATTATGTGTAATGTGTAATGATTTTATACTCATTAGGTGAAACTGAGAAGCAACTAGAAAAGAAGATTCAAGAAGCTGGAGATAGAATTGATGACAGTGATGAAGTAGAGGATGATAATGATGATGATGATGATGAAGATGAAACTTCAGACATTGGCAAAACTGTATGCCTGGAGCTTCTCTCAGGTTTACCAAATAATAAACTGCTAGTTTCAAGTTTAATTACAATTGCAGGTCTTGCGTTAATAGTACGCTATGCCACAACATATTAATTCTGTTTGATTAATACTAAAGATTTAACAAAATAAATATTCTTAATCCTAGTAACTCATATTCTTTCCAAATTTGGTAAAAAAATTTTACTTTCAGAAATTAACACCAATATGTTTAAAGCTCTATGTAAGAAAGTATAGGAGCATAATTAAATATGATTTTTAGAACATTATCGTTGTGAGGGCATTGCACATTATTGCCCTGAGTCCTTAAAACTATGGTATAGCCTGTATCTGTGAAAATATGCCTATTTAATTTTAAGATATTTAGGATTTTACTATCATGTTTGTTTAGGCTAAATTGACTTTCAAGGAAAACCTCCCTTCATTTTTGACGTACACATTGTCATATAATGAAGGAGGACAAAAATTAAGGATTGAAACAAATAAAAGGAACAAACACATGGATTTATAATGAAATGAGAAACACATTTCATGAATCATTGGCAGCAATGTTAAGAATGATTTGTGTTCCTCTTTTCATTGTAAAAACCATATTGTGTCTGTTCCTTTTATGTATTTCTTAACCCTCTTATCATTCATATATTATTAAGAATACATTTGAACTTTACTATCATATTTAGACTATTGAAGGGGGCTGTATTTATCAATCAAATTATTGGAATTGTTTGTCTCTGACAACTAGGTGAGTCAACTGATGAGAATGAAGAGTTGGTCCGTCCTCGTATGGCTCGCAAAAGAAGTCGTTTCAGTAACAAACGGAACGAGAAGGGGGAAACTCCACTTCACACAGCCTGCATATCTGGCAAACTAATCGCTGTCAAGACATTATTAGAAGAGGTGACTTTTCTTTAAACTAGGGGTGTGCGAATCTTCGAAACTTCGACTTGGCTTCAAAACAAACATCAGCTTCAACTTCGCTTCGAAACAAGTTCTGGCTTCGAAGATTTGATAGTAAAAATATTGACATCTGGACTACTCCATATATCTTTAATTATAGCCATTCTAAGCTCTTTTATACATTACAAATTATTATTTATATGCAGAGCCCTGCTTTTATGGTGAATAAAAAAGCCCAATTTCGTTTTTAAGTTTCCCATAAGCGGTGAATAAGCGGTGAATTACAAAAATCCTATTTTTGCGACGATATTATCGAATTAAGACAAAAGCGTTAAAAAAGTTGTTTTTACCAAACTTTTGTGATTAAGGTGACTTTGTTGGGTTAAAACTAGACTTCCAGGACAATGTTTGAAACAGGTAAACTAAACATATTGAAGTTAAAACAAAAAATTACATTTTGTTTGGACAAAACGGTAAAAAAACACTAGTCTGCAAAAAAATGTGCTGTCAACTTATTAAAAAAGTAAGATTTAGCGGCAGCTGGTCCGGGAAAAGTATGTACAAGTCACAAAGACAAAATATTACACAAAAATCATCTTGTTACTTCACAAAAATTGTGACTATATTTTTAAATCTCAATTTAGGCTAGAAAAATACAAAATAACTACTCAACATCACCAAACTGCAACATGCAGCTGGTAACAATGTTATCCACTTTCATTGTGGTTCTGCGGTCTGTTACTACTAAACTATACCTAGAAAAATATCGTTCTGAATCTGCATTTGAAATCGGCAGCCACAACGCTTGCAAACACTTTGTTGCGAAGTCACTGAACATACTGTCTGTCTTCAGCCCTAGCAGCACATTCTCAATTTTTAAACTTTCGATGCCATCACTCTGTTCCATCAAAACTTTCAATTTTTTACACATGTCAATGTAGAAAAAAGACAAATCTCCATCGTAGTTGACAAAAAAGGGCAGTACTTTAAAATTAATCTTGACCTGCTCTATGTTAGGCGTACTCCTACTTAGAATATTGGAGGGATTAAAAAGATAGCTGAGGGCCTTCAAAACCCTCACTTCCCCAAACAACTTGTTGGCACCGGTCGAGTCGACATATTTTGACAACTTCATGTGCGACTTCGAAAATTAAAAATGCAATTTTCAAACTTAAAATATTTATTTTTCAATATCCCAAAATATTAGCGCGAATGCCGAAAATCGCGACTAAATCGCGATTATCGCGGACATCGTTTAAAATCGCGAATATCGCGCTAAAACGCCGATTTCGCGAATTATCGCGACAATTCTGAGCATATATTTGCAATCAGGGTAACCTGAAATGTGAACATCTGAAAGAAAAAATTCCATATCTAACATTGGCGAATTATTGCGATCTCCACAAACGCAGGGCTCTGTTTATATGGAAAAAATTGGAAGAAATCGAATTGCATTTTGTGATAACTTAATTTATGATTAATTTAAAATGAAATATTACAAAACAATTATGAAGTAAAAACATTTTCCAAGTAATTTTAGTGCATAAAGTCTTATAAATAACCACAATATAATATTTTTCCAAAACATAAAACAACTAAAAGAAAATATTCAAACTTTGATTCGGCTTCGAGAATATTTCAGGTATTTGATTCGAGCTAACTTCGAATTGAAATAGTGGACTTCGCACACCCCTACTTTAAACACTAAACTCCTTTAGATATAGATAAGTCTAATATTAATTATTCGTGGATTAAATATAGTTGGACCCGTTTCTGTGATTGAATGATATAATTTTAGCAATAGTCAGGACCCTCAACAATGGGAAGATTTGTGTTTGAATCAGTCAGATGTACTGAGGGTGGTCTATCCTAAATGGTTTTCCACTCTCTACATAAATGCAAATACACTTCCTCTAATTCAACCTTCCTCATCCTTAACACATTAACGTAATTAGTTCAAATGCATATAGCTCAAACGAGTAGTCAAGAGATGGTGACAAAAACAAACTAGAATTCACTATTTTAAGAATCCAAATCGTTAATCCAAACATTAATCTTACCTTTGAATCTTTAATAATGAACATAAGATAAAGTATATAAATATAATCAAATCATCATCATCATCATCAACAACAACTGTTTCCAACCAGTGGTCGAGTCACCTTAGTAAATTGCCTCCATCTTCATCTTTCCTTCCACCAGTTTTCCTCGTTTAAGCATTATTCCTCTTTTAATCACTCCTATTCTTCTCTCACTTGCTCACTTTCTGTTATTTGCTCCTGCCATCTATCTCTTGGTCACTCTTGCAGTTTTTTTCAGACATAATTCATCTCCATTGTTCTCTTTGATATAAATATATTCAAATAATAGAAAATAAATAACTGAATGGTTGACTTTTTTTTGTTATAATGCATTCATTTACATTTTATGACATTATTACATTCAGTCAAGTGTTAATTTAATTATCTGGGGTCTGGTTGTTAATTTTGTCATTTAATTATGTTGAGGCTGAATCATTAATAAGCAGTATTAGAGCTCCAACTCAATTTGATAAAAGAAAAATTAAATTTTTTCAAATCTTGGAATTTGATATTTTCTCATCAGATACCTTAACTCAGCCAGTAGTGTGTTTGTCTACTGAGCTAAGGGTTCTGAATTCAATTCCTGGCATGGGCGAAAAATTTATTATCGGTGAAAAGTTGGCATCACTGAAGACAACATCCTGTTCAGTCTAATTACTAGTACTTCCTGAGGAAGATGCTAAAATAGCATCGAAATATTGAAATGTGTGTAAATATGTGTCAGTGTTTTTACTTTTATTTGTGCTCTACCATTTTCCTAATATTCTATCATTTTATTTATTTTAAGGTAAAGAAGAAAGCTCGCTGTTAGTTTTCAAATATCTTAAAAGTTGATGTTATAAGCCTTTAAAAAAAATTGTATTTCTTAGAGAAAGGCTATAGCCATTTTTCATCAAGCCTAGTCTCATAGCTCCACAAATATGTATACAAATTTGTTGAAAAATGAGTTTTCACTTTTTTTCCTTTTTAAAAAAACTGAAAATATAAAGTCCCTAAAGAAAAAGAACCATATTGTAATCCTTCTACCCATTTTGGCATGAACCATATTTTTAAATAACCTATTGTAGAGTTAAATATTGCATTAAGAGTTGAACATTAGCGCAGCAATTTATCACTTACCAAGATGGCCCCCTTAAAGATTTGAGGGTTCCATCTCTTAGTACATTTTACATCCATTATTTAAAAGTATATTTTTGAAGTAATAAATATATTATACAAAATGCTCCCCTATATTTTGCACAGGGCCATTCTGTGAATGTGAGGGATCATTGTGGATGGCTACCAATCCATGAAGCCAGTAATCATGGCTTCAAAGATATTGTAGAACTTCTTCTGGATAAGGGAGCTTCTATTAATGATCGTGGGGGAGCAGGATGTGAGGGCATTACTCCTCTACACGACGCAGCCGCATGTGGCCATTTGGCGGTAATGGAGCTTCTCTTGGATAGAGGAGCTTCGGCTGTTGCTCTCACTGACAAGGTATACAACTATTGGCCAAGATCTGGATTTTCAATTATATATTGGGCTCCGCGAGTACTCAGATTTCGAGCTTCCACTTAAATCAATTTTTAAAATGCACTGGTAACCATAGGCATAGATAATATTGGCATTTCCACTTAGAAATCATTTGGTAACCTAACTTTTTGTTAAACTTAATGCCAATTTTCACATTAATTAAGTAAGAGCTTTAAAACTACTTTCGGCTGATAAACTTATTCAATATTGTCGTCCATTTTAAATAAAGTTAACCTTTATTGCAGTTGTATAATTGTATTACTATGAAAAAGCATTGAAATTAAAAATAGCTAACTAGATTACTAATTAATTAATTTATTATTATTTTTACTATTTTTATCGGGTCCCTTTTTAAAATAATAATTTCAGTTGAATTAAAGATCTAACATTATATTGAATATTTTTGAATCTAAGATATTTAAAACTTGTATAAATGAAATTCGTTTAACTACAAAACTAGCACTAGTTTAGTTACTATTTAGTTATAGATTTATGTGGGTTAACCAATAACCTGTCTAAAATCAGCGTTGCTCTACAGTAAATATTTTACCTAAATTACCAAATTTAAATTTAAAAAAATTACTATTCCATATTGTGTACTAGAGATATTATTTAAAGCCTCTTATTTTTCATTCTCTAAACACTAAAAATTGGATTTAAATGAGTTTATCGATAAGATAATATCTAGCAAGAAACATAAACACGCATGTGCAACTGCACATAGAGGAATTGAATTGGAACAGAAGACGTGGTTGTCTGCTATTATTACACTAAGGACTAATAAACAAAATAAGAAACATTTCAAATTTCTAACTGATTGTGACTCTGTGACTCTTACATTTTCTTGTAAGCTAAATTAAGTTAAGGAAGCATATTTTGGGGAAATGTTAGCTCATTAAAATGTCAACTTTTTTTTATGATTGTTAGTATAATTTAAATGTCCTTAAAAACATGCGTGTTGAAACTGTTTTCATTATTTTTTCTATCACATTTTTATTTGAGTGTTTTTCTTTTTTTTTAAATCACGGTTTTTAAAACTGTGATTGTAATTTTAAAACAAAAATCTACATTTTTTTTTTCAAAAGTATTTACTATTTATAAAAATGAGTGTCACTCTTATTTAAAGAACACGTTTTGTTTTGATATATTTTTAAAATCTCAAATTTTAAAGATGTGTTATTTACATTTCATGTAGAGATGGACGGGAATGACTTTTTTACTTCGGGATGGGAAATGAGTCAAAATATTGGGATTTAGGACGGGAATGGGAAATTTTAAAATTACTCTTTAGAATAGTTTTAGATTTAAAATATATGGATTTATAAACTACTATGATAAGACTTGTTAAAGTTATAATATTAAAACCAGCTTCGGTGGCTGCATGGTTTAAGGCATAGAAGAGACTGCTGATGACGGGGGGATTTAGTTTGATCCTGGCCAGGTGTACTAAGGGTGGTTATTCCTAAATGGTTTCCCACTTTATCCATGCAAATACAGGCACACCTCTAAATGCAATTTTCCTCATTCCTAACACACTAGAGTAATTTAGTAGATAGGCGTATAACAGGAACGAGTAATAAGACGCGGTGCTGAAAATAAAAACAAAAAAATAATATAAATAAAAGTGTGCGTGAATAGCATTTTTTATCAAATCAAAAAACAAAATTTTGAATTAATATCAAAGAATACAATTAATAAAATAGTTAATTTTATTTCATTTTTGATGGAACTTATTTAATAGTTAGTTTCGTTTGAAAATGTTGTTTTGTATTTAATTATTTGCATAGTGCAAAAAATACTAGAAAATATCATGTTTGGCACCTCTTCAATTTGCTCTAAGTATGAAACTGCAAAATATTATCTAGGTTTGAAACCTCTTAAAAGTTACTTTTCTTAAATGTTCTCTCTAGGTTTGACACCCCTCAAAGGTGATTGTTTAACACCCCTTATACTCTAATCCCTGTCTGGCTCATGGGCAACAAACCTGCTGATCCCTCATAAATGGTTGACCTTGGCAAGCTACCTACTTCCTCCCCC
>CABFWB010000261.1:258602-279258 GCA_902151455.1 Timema bartmani
CAAAAGATAGTAGACTATATCTCTGTCCATCTCTAAATCTTTCAACTCTTTGACTTGCTGAGCCTAACAAATAACTGTTGATAGATAGAGCACAATAAGTGTGGAACCTCCCCTCCCCATTCCAGCCATCAAGTTTGCTATACAACAAAGAAGAAGGTTGTCTACAAAAGAGATTAAACAGTGATGAGCCGGCAGTAACTTCTAGAACACAAGCGCTGCACCCCTTGTTTTGTTTCCCCCCCCTCCCCCCTCTAGGGTTAGTGATCCCCAGCCACCCCTAATTTCATGTTTGTTTTGACTTGACATTTTAAATATACTATATTACTTTTAAAATAAACAAATATATACACTTAACATTCTAAAATTATGAAGATAATTGAACTTGGTAGCTTTTTGAAATACTTGGCTCCTGTTCAGCTCAATGAAAAAAATGAGCTAGCAGACCCCTACTATATATATATATACTAAGCCTTTGTGAAGGGCCATTTATAGATTCAATGAAATATCACAAGATGCGTTTTTATGAACTTTTAATTAGAATATTAAAATTGTTATAAAATTTTTAAAGTTCGTTGTAAAATTTTTGAATGTGCTATACATACCGTCCGCAAAAAATTTAAAAAAAAAAATGGAATATTTTCATGAAGTAGATTATATGCCCTTTTATATGCGAATAATGGTCAATTTTGCCAATTTTAATGAAAATTAATAATATCCAAACTACATATTTTTACTTGTAGCAGATGGCATTGTTCTTTGCATGAAACTGACAGAAAAATGTACCAACAGCACTATTATAATTTTTTTACTAATATTCCTATAACAAATCAAAGTTTCCAGTCCAGAAAAATTATTTCCTTCTACCAAAGATGATTGATAAGAAATAAAATATGTGTTTGATCTGGCTATTATGACAGTCAAATTGTGACCAAAGGCAAATTTTTAAAATTAAAGTATTTGAAAATATAAAATTTAGTTGTAATTTTTACATCTATATTTCTTCACCACTTAGGTTTGAGTATCTTTTTTTAATACCATTTTGTAGACAAAAAATGCTTTTTATTTACCACAAATCAAGGTTTCTAGCCATTTTTGTTGGCGTTGACACAACAAATTATTCTGTAATTGTCAAACCTTCCATCATGCTGCAATTCTACTGTATCCAACTTATGCTTATTTCATAGATTAAGCAGTTAATTAACTTCTTTGAACATATGTACATTAAAATAGGTGTATATAATATATTTAATAGCTAATGAAGTATTTGAATGTTACAGGGTGAAACACCCCTTGACTGTCTTCTAAACTGGTATGAGAGGGCAGGTTCTTCACTGGAGCCATTTGACCAAATCTTCTATCAAACCATGGAAGCTCGATTAAGAAAAGCTTTGCAAAAAGGTATTATTTAATAGTTCACCAAAAAATGAAAAGAAAAACCTTTTGAAATCAATGTTTGGTTTAGGGCTGTGCGAAGTCCACTTTTTCAATTCGAAGTGAAGTCGAATTGAATAATATGAGTTATTCCCAAAGCCATATCAAAGTTTAAATATTAAAAAAAAAATTTAATGTTGGATAAAATATTATATGTTGCATAACTATGAAAATTTAGGTATTAAATTTAATATACAAAATGCTATACTTAAAACATAATTAATATATTTCATCTTAAAATGACAAAATGTAATTAAATTAATTTTGGATAGTTTTTTATGCAAACCCTAATTTGTGATTTAAATACCAGGAAAAAAAAATGTGTGTTTTAACTTTAAAATCTTATTTGTCAAAGCATCCTAATCGTCGAGTCCGGAATTTTACTTTTAAATCAAGGTCGAAGAAAACAAATATTTAAAGTTAATCCAAAGTTTTTGAAGCTTTGGGCACCTCTGGTTTAGTTTAATGATTGCTATTTAATTGGTACTGGCATATACTAATTGTCGATCTACCAATTTAACTAAATGCCATTCATGCAGTTAACAGATTATTTAAATAGAATAGTTTTTTTCTGAATACTTTGATACTTTATTTCAACAGATTCAGAAAAGACCGGTTCATAAATTTATTTGAGCTTTAAAATCAAGTCGACTTTTCAGTCTTAATAAATAAATGACTATTATTACCATAATCGTAGTTATTTTAAAACAGAGACTTTATAGAACCTTTGGCTGAATTTTGTATTTTCTGTATATTTTTGATAAGGTGTTAAATGTAATAAAAGCCTGTTTTTTCAGCGGGCCACAAAGCAGAACGTGTCATCAAGATTTCTAACAAGTCAAAAATAAAACCAAACTTAACGAAGCCTTCATCAAACAAGCAACTAACATCAAAGAGTGTTGACTGTTTCACTTATTCAATTAAATCCAGTCAACATCTGATAGAAAATTCATCCAACTGCAGGAGTATTGGCAGTCGCAAGCCATTCCATCCCCTTAACTTGCGTCGAACTATGGCGGGTAAAAACAGTTCTGATTCAGAAGATGATAGTTATGTCAACAGATGGTGTAATATCAGTCAAAGAAATGAGGAGAAAAGTGAAAATGAAGTTGATGAACAGTTTCAGTCTTCCTTTGATATATCTTCTTCACCTACGGGAATGCAAATTGATCATAAAGACATATCAAGTCAAGGAAAAAATGAAACAGAAAAAAGTTTACACAATTCATCAAGATCTATAGAAAATATAAATGCTAAGGATGAATATGTTAAGGTGATCACTGGACTTAGAAACAGAAAATTGGAGTCTGAAGAGGTATAGCATTTTATTTATTCATATTAATCACCTATTTGGTTTTAAACATTTTTTTGATACACACTTCTCCACACTTCTACATTTACACATTGTTTTGAATTTTCAGAAATATTTCTACCATAAATTAAATGAGATAATCCATTATATTGACTTGAAATTAAACCACCTAAATTATAGGCTGCCCCCTTAAAATCAAATCACATTTGAAAGGAAGCTATTGTTTTCATCTTCCAATAATTGACATTTTAAAATTTGTTCATAACAGAAATCATTTATCAAGAAGCGGTTATGTTCTAAATGATTGGCTACATTGTAATATTTAAGTTGAGGAATGTAGCTGTTGTTGGTGGTTTCCTTCAAGTCATAAATATTACCTCTTTGTTTAGTGGCAGCAATTCAATTTAGGGACATTCCTTCTTTTCATTGTTAAAACTATGCAGATTTTTTATAATCATAATTGTTCCTATCACTTTTTAATAAGACTTCTTCCATTTAAAGTATATCATCAACAACTACATTTTTAAAGATTGCATCACCATTCATCTGGAAATAAGTAGAAAAACCACAGGGTGAAGGATAACTTTTACTAACTTGCTCAAAGATTTAAGCTAGCTTTTCTTCTAGATACAAACACTAAGACCATCTGCGGAAGAATCACATGATAGGTTGGCTTTTCTATCAGAAGGAGAAGTTGGTGATGATTGGCTCGAAGATGATCTTGGCTCAACAGATAGACCCAATAAACGAAGAAAACAAAATATATCTACTCACAAAAGGTAAGCTAGTAGATTTTTCTAAGCTGGAAGAGGTGACCGTGAATTTTTTTTACATTGTTTTTTCCCTCCATTTAATCTCCATAAGTGAATTGTTGTGTATATTCTTAAAATTTACCTTTCTTTTCTGTGTTAGTTTGACTTATTTTTTTAACACATTTATGGAAATTTTTGCCACTGAAGTTTACCACTTTTAAGCTTATTATATTTCTTCTTTAAATTCAAGAGGCCACTTTAAGAATGGTCTAATTCAATTCAAGGTGGATTTTCCTCACTATAAACGTATCAAAGTTCCCGTGATCACTCATCATTTTCTACTTTACTTTTGCTTTTTTTCCTAGAACACTAAAATAAATTCCTTAAATTTAACCTTTCCTAAAATTCTTATATACTCATTATTATGGAAATAAATATTAAATAAAGAAAATTTACATTTCAATCTTATAATATTTAATTTTCTTATAACATTACCGGTTATTTTGGTCACTCAAATATTATTTTAGAGTAATTGATATATTTTCACTTTTGGGTTGCACAAAGTTGTCTTTGTTTGGTGTAGTTTTTTGGCGTGAATGACTGAAAATTTCCATGAAATCAACCATTTGCTGACTATTGGCTAAAATAATCATGTGATTTTTATACACTTTTAAAACTGGAAAAGTAATTTTGTGTATTTATTTTTTATAATTGTATTTTAAGATGTTTTTCATAAATACTTTTTTATAACATTGAAATGTTTTTTTTCCTTAAAAATTTAAGAACCAATTTAATTGCTGTTTATAGCTTAGATCTTGTGCAGACTTCTAATATGTACTCAACTCCCACAAGAGAATATAACAAGAGTGAAGATGATCTTCCGGCTGACTCCTTGATTATTGACAATATTTCTCTTTCATCAGAAATATTAGATTATGCTCACCCAACAGGAATGAATAGGTATTAAACTATCAATACTTATTTTTCAGTGAAATTATAAATATTTACACACTTTTCTAAAATAACACTTCGCACTGATTTTTCTAATAAGTTGAAGTATTTAGATTAAAGTGGTTCCTTGTGTTGAAAACTTATTATTTCTTGATAGGGATGTGCTAGGCTTCAAAAATTTCAACTTCGCTTCAAATATGTGTTTGCTTAGACTTTGATTTTAGAGTAAAATTCTGGATTCGACAATTAGGCTACTAAACTTTTGCTACACGCATAAACGGACACCAGCTAACACACTCGCTTTCATGGCCAGCCTGTATATGTCTGTAATGGCCTCGCAAATTAAATGATGTCGGGATGGAATGAATATTTATTTATTAAGCTATAGGTTTGTTGTGATCGTATAGTGGCTGTGTTGCTGTTGGTTAAATTAATAAAACATAAATTTAAATTACTATTTATTATATCAGATGGATTCTTTTATTTCACTTGTTACACGTCACGCGTCTTGGATAGTGTGAGTGTGGCCTTCAGCAGATTTAAGATAATTTCACAATATCATTTGATTTATACAGGATGTAATATAACTACTATTAGCTATCATGCCTGATCTTTTATTATGATAGTTAGACCCGAGCGGCTAACCCAAGGTGTTGATAACTGATTTACAAAACATTCCCAAGAGTTGACCCTGGAGCATCCTTGGCCTAAGCCCGGCGAGACAAGTGTAACGAGTCTTACTCTACTCTACTCGACTCAACTCGACTCAGACATTTTTTTAAATATCAGGATAACACTCCCATTGGTCCTCATGACCCAACATGGACCCAGTAACCTAACTGCCCTGCAGTAGCGTTAACGGCGGTACCCTGTGTGGTCCAAGACAAGGGAAGTAAACCACCCCCCTTAAAAGTTTTTAGGGTGCTATTGTTTACCCCAGCGACTCTCACCATAATGACAGTTTTCTTTAATACTGGCTACCAGGTTATTAACCTTGCAAAACCCCATTACTGCCCACAATGTTGCTAAAAACATCTTATTTTCTAACGTGTTAGTAAAAAGTGTATCACTTTGCCAAAAAAAAATTGTTTAAGTGAAACACGCATTTATGTTAATTTTTTTATTTTATGCTGTTATTTCCATAAAAAAATTAATGTTAGTGTAAAAAAAAATTGAAATAATTTATTATTATTATTATTATCATCATCACCGCATCTTACTACCCATTCGGGTTGTACGCACTTACACTAATGTGTAATGGTAGGGTGATTGTGAGATGAAACGGAGGACCTACAGTTTAACGTGGAATCCGAAACACGGTGGAGGCCTGGCACCCAACACATTCACAAGTTGTGATTAATACATGTCTTGTCAGAGGTGAAGGAAGGATTTGGCAATCGGATAAATCTGTGCCGGGACCGAGGATTGAGCCCCGGTCCCCCAGCACAGAAGACCCCTAGACCACCAGCTCACCCAATTATACTATAGTATTACATTTTGGGATAATAACTTAATTTATTATTTTAAGACAAAATATATTAATTACATTTGGAATACATCATTTTGTACATTTACATAGTTATGCAAAGTATAGTATTTTTGTCCATCATCAAACTTTTTTTTAATATTCAAACTTCGATTTGGCTATGGCAATATTTCATATTATTTGATTTGACTTCACTTCGAATTGAAAAAGCGAACTTAGCACTCTCTTATTTCTTGAAATGTTTTTACTGTATAGGTATATTATTTGTTATATTCTACATTATTAAGAAAGTGATCAATTAGTGTAGATTTAAATAGGGGTGAAATGGAATGGGAAAAAATGTTCTAACTTCCCTTGAACATTTCAGACACCTTTAATCATTAACAACTAACCAGAATTACTGAATCATAGGGTTTGAATTAAAAAATTATCTGATATATAGATGTTTTGAACAATATGAAATAGTTTTAGTAAATAATGAAATCAACCTATTTACACTTTTAAACTAAATAAAAAAAGGCTATAAAATGGAAATTGGAATATTAGTTTTAAGAAACTAAAAAAAAAGTGTGGTCTTAAAACTACTAAACAAAAAACATAAAATAAATTATAATCACACTCAATTGTTTCTCTATTCTTCCAAATCCACCCATCCCATAAATGTATAAACATTTATGTGCCAATTTTTGTAAATTATTTGCATGTTTTTTCCATTATATAGAAATTTATTTTAAAACAAATTAATTCATGTTCCTACAGGAGAGAGAATACAAATATTTTTCATGAGATTATTCCCAGTGGAAACCAAACACCGGTCCAGAACTCGCTTCTGGAATCACATTCAGATTCAGACAGACAGCCTTATATTGATCCTAGCACTAGGGTATCGAAACATCACAAAATGGCTGTAACCACCCCTTTGACAACATCTGGTCTCCGTGCCATCAAAGTGCGGGTGGAGGATATGCTGTTCCTAGTGACCGTAAAAGAACCAGACACTCAAACTATTGGCTCGCTTGCGAAGGAGGCTGCAGAACGTTGTTTTATGTAAGTGAATTGTGTCATTAATTTTGAAACATCAATAGTGATAAAAAATAACTCATTTTTTTTATTTATTACTACCCACTTTAGTGGCCGCATGGTCCAAGGTGCTACTCTCTAATTAGACTAGGTTGTTGATGACAAGGAGTTCATGATTCGATCCCGGTCATATGTACTAAGGGTGTAATTTTTTCTAAATGGTTTTACACTCTCCTTTCATGCAAATGTCGATTCGCTTCCTCTAAATTCATTCTTCTTAATCCCTAACACATTAGAGTAACTAGTACATAGGCATATAACCCAAACGAGTAGTAAAATATGATGCTTAAAAAAATTATTATTATTATTACTATTATCATCACTATCACCATTGCATCTCACTGTTTGGGTTATACATATATATAATAATTACTCTAATGGGGTATGGATGAGGAAGGAAACCTTTTAGAGGTAATGTGCTCACATTTGCGTGGAAGGCAATTAGAAAACCATTTAGAGAAAAACCACTTTCAGTAACCTGACCAGGATTCCACCTCTGACCTCCCCTTCATCAACAGGCCAGTCTAACATGAGAGTAGCACCTTAGACTGTTTGGTCACTGAAGTGGGTGTTAAATTTATTTAACTGTACATTTTTACACTAATTTGTTCTCTCACCTCGTCTAAAATACTTGTTGTAACGTAATTGATTTTGGACTGCTCTCATATATTTAAAAAGTCATGGATGAAGGTATTTTTCTTTAAAGTATCGTAAGTAAATTATCCTTTTAATACTTCATCCATGGAGAATCACGCGTTTTCGCAGAATAGTCTAAAAGGATTTCACCATTAAAACTTGTTAATTATTTTCAAAATTTAACTCCGCAGTATTTAACAAATAAGCAAGAGAAACCAGCTCCCTATATCCAATAGGAAGCTAGCCTTCAATGCACTTGTCGCAGAGACGTACCTGATTGGTTAGTCTTGACACTGTCACGAGAGGTCCAAGGAGCAAGGGACACACATCCGCATATAAGCTATATGTGCGTATGAAGATACACAGAATGTGCCGTAGAAAGAGTGAGAGTAGACGTAGAGAATGTGCCACTGAAATAGCGAGAGTAGACGTATAGAGAGGGCCGGAGTAAACATACAGAAAGTGCCGATGAAATAGCTAAACTAGACGTAAATATAGAAAATGTGTGTCAACGATAAAGTGAAAAGTAATAACAGACAATACATAGTTTAATTTCAAACAAAGTGTAAAGGAAGATATAATTATTCAAATAAAGCTTGTACAACATCAACAGTTGTATTTATATTACAAATAAATACCATATAACAATAATTGGTGCTCGAACACAGAGCTATAAATACCAATTATATAAAATATTATTCCATATCATCATAATTGTCGCCCAATCGCGGGGCAATTATACAGCAAACATTACAATAGTGTTATACTGTCATAAACATCCCCATGTCACTTATACAAAATGTGTAGAGATAGGAAGGTAGAATGTATATGAAATAAATTCGTATTTGAGTGAAAAGAGTACCTAAGTGGAATACCACATAAAAAAAAATCATCCCCATTATATCTGGCCAGGGTTCAAACAATTTCCTGCTAACTGGCAAACTAGACAAGATGAGTCTTGGCATTTAATCTTTGTGGTCACAGATACAGGTTTTTTTTACCAATGAAGTTTTTTATAAGTTAATACGTCACAGAAAGTTCAAAGTCTTCATGTTAATTAACACACAGGAATAAGAGGACAAGGTCTGCACATTATATATATATATATATATATAAAAATATATATATATATTTAAAAAAATCAGAAATGAGTGTTTAATTCATTTTTGCTGAAGGTGTTTTATGTGTATCAACAATATCTTTGTTGTTGACCCATTCCCTGGTGCGCACGTATCAGAGCTATCCGCATAGGGCTGGCAACAATTTTTCTATTCGTTTTCTCTTATCCAACAAACTTTTAGTTATTTTTTTAATTGAAAAATCACACCTGGACATGGGAATCAAACTCGGTACTTTTGGCTTGGTACGCCAATGCTCTAACCACTAAGCTATCCAGGAATTGAATTGTCATGTGCCCAGGGTCATTTTCCACTCATATTTTAAGGCAGAGTCTGGCTGTGATTGACATGCGGAAAATGTTGGCAAATATAATAGAGCTATTTAATCCATCATGATATGCGCAGTCTTACAGTTGTAATTGTAACATTGGCAGCAAAAAGCCAACTACCAAGTTGATGGTGGCTGCGTTATCTGATAGCTCGTGATCTGAAATGATTACACATTTGTAGTCAACGATGTCCGCATGGATATCACAGACTCTACCTTAAAATATGAGTGTAGAATGAACCTGGGAACAGGACGGTTATGGGATATCTCGGTTAGAGCATTGGCTTACTAAACCAAAGGTCCCAGGTTCGATTCTCAAATCCGGGTGTCATTTTTCAATCTAAAGAATATGTATGATATTTAAATGTACTGTAATTAACCAATATAAGAGCTTGGCTATTTAATCCATCGAAATATTTTAGCTACTCATTTATTTTTTCATTTATTATTATAATTCGTGGTTTTATTATTTCATTTATTGTTTTATTCATGCTGTAAGTACAGAATTGAACTGCTAGCTCCATAAATCAGCTCCAATTTGAACTATTTAAACTAGCTAAAAGTATAGTGGTTCATTGATAGATGGGATTGCAATAACTTATTGCAATAAAAAGTCAATTTGTGGCTACCCCAAAAAAAGTTCGGACAATTAATGATAATGCTCAACACCCGTGCCAGGGTTAACAACTTACTGACAGTAATACCATGCATTTCCCGAATGTATTCTTTTCATAATTTCCATACTAATATTGTTATTGCCATTTAAAATTGTTCCTAAATATTTAAACTCACTAGCCAAATAACATGTTGTTCACAGTAATTTCTAAATTTTTGTCCTCAATCTGTGTTTTTTGTGTGATCATATGCTTAGTATTTTTGTTATGTTTGCTAATTAATAATAAATTAAATAAATTATTTGATTTCAACTGTCAACTTGTTATTTTTGTTGTAACAGAAAGAAAGACATGATTCCCAAACTAGTCCTTTTAACAAGAGATGGTGCAATGCTGTCAAATGACGACACTTTGGCTTTAATTATCAATGAGGAAGAAATTCATTCCAGTGTTTTATCTTGGGATACACCTCTAATATCAGAACGATATAAAAGATTCTGCAAAATTTCACAATTAGGTAATCTTAACATAAGAAACTTTTAAAGTAGTTCATTATACAACTATCTGTGATCTGCATTATTCAAATATTGTTCTTTTTATTAACTTTTTACTACACATTGTTTATGTATTTTTATATTATAACCTCATACAAATCATGTCAAGTGTTGATTAACTTACTACTTGCTAGTTTATTTGCTGAATATTTCTTTATATTTATCATCCTTTGATTGTTTCACTTACACATAGTATGTAAAGGTTATTTGGAATAGAGCACTAGGCTAAATCATGGTTTAAATTAGGAGGGATAGCCAGCACACTTACCTTATTGATACTGGAGTAGAAATTGTTTAGATGGTTTTATCCAAACAATTTCTACTCCAGTATCACCAAGGTGTGCTGGCTATCCCTCCTAATTTAAAACATAGTATGTAAAACAATCGGTGCCATATTTACATATGCGGAGGGCCTACAGTACAGAAATATACAGTTTGGGGCTCCTAAAAATCCATTTAAATTACATCATAGCATATCTGAGGAAAGGTAAAAACTAAGCGAGGGGTTGATTTTACACAAATGTAATAATAATAAAGTAAAAGGAAGTAGGTTACATAAAGACCTTATAAAAACAATCATTATATACAAACTATTTGCAGCAAATATGTCAATAATGTCTTTAAAAGTCCATTTCATGAAGTATCCACATTCCATGCTGTGTAAGGAAAAGGTATGTTATAGTTAGACAATATTGGTTCATTGTTGTATAGGGCCAGTTTTTTATCCACCTCATCCCTTCCCCTCCACCCCTTAAATCTGGCACTGAAAATAATACTGACTAAATATTTGTTTTATAACAAATAAGTTGACACCATTGAAGCCAAATTTCTGTTTAGTCTACTACTGAGGAAGTTGCCATGTGGCATTGAAACAATTCAAGTGTTTGTATAATATATGTATGGGGTGTTTTTTACTTTTATTTGAGCCTCATTTTCTACAATTCTAATCATATCCATTTAATGACATAATGTGCTTAACGTGCTTGTAAATAAATTCTTGTATAGTTTAATGTCTTTTTATATGTACAGATGAAGACAAGAGAGTCACATCTCGTCTTGATGATACTCAGCGTACTCAGAGGCTTTCTCTAAAGAATCTGTTTCTAAGTTATGAGCATTTGGTACCGATTTTCAGATCTCTCAAATTACAGAATAGTCTACTGGATCTTAACCTGGCGGGAGTTCTCTTGCAAGATGAAGGGGTGAAGGTATGAATCTATGTTATGTTATTATTGTCAGGCCCAGCAGATTTTTTTAAGTTCATAAATTTTGGACGTGAATTCAAAGTATTTGAAGCTTCACACACCACTAATATTAGTATATCCAGCCTTTAATATAAATGAACCCTTTCATTAAGGGTGTGCAAAGTCAAATTGAATAATATGAATTATGAAATATTCCTGAAGTCAAATCTTATGTTCAAATATTTGAAAAAATGTTGAAGGCTAGAAAAAAATTGTATTTTGTATGACTATATGGCTTTATTAAATATCATTTACAAAATGTTATTTTGCAAACATGATTAACATATTTCTTTCCAAGCTGATAGATTAAGTTATTAATACAACATGTAATTTAATTATTTCATATTTTTTGTCATGGGGACATCAATTTGTGATCTAAATAACAGCACCAAATGACAAAAATTAAACGTAAGTGTGTATTTTAACTTTAAACATTTTTATTGCAGAAGCTTTGTAATTATCGAATCTAGAATTTTATTTTTGAATCTATTTTGAAACTAACAAATATTTGAAGTGAAGTGTTCGAAGCTTCGCAGATCCCCACCTTTCTTTAAAGTTAGTTTATAGAATTTCATATTATATTACATTAAAGTTAAATTCAATCCCATAATGTAGAGCAGGCTGGACAGGACATCTTAAGTATCACATCATTGTACATTTCTGATCAAATTAGATTTAGTTGTCAGTAACTACTCAGGCTTAATATTCTAACACCTGCTAGTTATTTTACATGAACCCCCCTTTGTTTCATTCCACATGACAAGCAATTTAGTTGCTTACGATATAAGTATAAACCTCAGAGATTGGTGGAAAGAACTCAGTATATCGTGATCGAAAATACAGGACAAAGAAATATAATTCAGGATGTGTATGCAGACCTATAACCAGTGCTGTGGAGTTGGTACGCTAAGCCTTTGACTCCAACATTTTTATACTGTCTGGCTCTGACTCCTTCATAAATGACTAAAGTATATTAATTAGTAACAACTTAACTTACCGTGGAAAAATGTTTCAATACAGATTACTACATGGGAAGCTTCATTGTCATTGTGAATGTATATTTGGATACATTTTCCAATAAAAATTACTAATTGTAGTGTCCCTCAATAAAGAAAACCTCTTTTCGCTTTATGATGCAATTGCATTGTATTTAGAAGAAGGTACAGGAAAGGTGGATAGAAACATATAAAAGGGACGAACACAATTTTATATGTTTCCATCCACCTTTCCTGTACCTTCTTCCAAATATAATGTAATTGTAGTGTTCGAAATTGATAGGCACAGGCTACTCAGTTTGGAACGACAAGTACTCTAATTATTTAACAGTAATACCCAGCATCTTCACCAGGACTTGGATCTACCCACGATCACAACACCTTTTCTTCCATTTCTCTGCGCCACTCTAACTCTAGTCAAGCACACAACTGATACAGGCCTAGTACTCTCACTGCCATAGTCAAATCACAACACTAATATTGCTCCTAAAGAATAAAAAAAAGTATAAAATTAAAATGACATGTTTACCTTATATTGTTATAATATAATAAGTTTTTATTTTGAAGCCGAAGTCAAAGTTAATACATTTTTTCAACTCAAGACTCCACCCAAATTTGCTTATGACTGCACAGCCCTGCTATAACTACCTCGATTCATTTAAAAATAATGTTAGAACAACACTTGCATGTCTTGACTAACCCAGTCCCTCTAAAACAGAGGTCCCCAACCTTTTTGTACCTTAGAGCACATTCAAAATTAACGGTAGTGCGGCGGGCACCAATTACTTTTCCAGGCAAATTTACTAACTCCCGCCAGGCTCAGAGGTCAGCCTCAACGTTTTATACACGACCAGTCAACTGCCATGTTAAGTTTCCAATAGTGATTGTGACGTTACATGTGGTTGTGGGTAATACTCAAAGCGCCTTGATGGGAGGGGGAGGGGGGTCCAACCCCCTCCAACTTTACAAAAAATAAATAAAAGATACTGCTTTATTTACGGTTTTAACAAGACCAAAATAATTTTATACACGACCGGTCAACTGCCATGTTAAGTTTCCAACAGTGATTGTGACGTTACATGTGGTTGTGGGTAATACTCATAGCGCCATGATGGTAAGGGGGAGGGTCCAACCCCTTCCAACTTTACAAAAAATAAATAAAAGATACTGCTTTATTTACGGTTTTAACAAGACCAAAATAAAGACGCAATAAAATATTTAGCTAATCACCACCATTTTGGTGCTTGGTACATTTTAAAAATTAATATTTATTCAGTGTTTATTCAGTCAAAAAAGCTGGGTAGACCCATGTCAAGATATTTACAAAGGAAATAGGAAGTATTAGCATGGTATTAATATTCTGTGTTTATTCAGTCAAAAAAGCTGGGTAGACCCATGTCAAGATATTTACAAAGGAAATAGGAAGTATTAGCATGTTACTAGTGAGTGTGGGTCTGATGGACTGGGTAGGTTTTTGAGATTTGGAAAAACAAAACCATTCAGCTTGAAACTATTAGAATGGTAGTTCCGAGTAAAAGTACAATACCTGGAGATAAGCACAAACTTGATTGTTGTAGGAAAAGTGACAGAATAAAACAATTAGTCAAGAACTTTTCAGCTGCGGTCAAAAAGTGGCGGGCAGACGCAAAAGGCTCGGCGGGCGCCAAGGCGCCCGCGGGAATAGGGTTGGGGATCCCTGGACTAGAGCAACGTTAATCCCGAAAGACAAATGGTGCACCCAGTAGATTTCCTCGAATTGTGTTTACCATTAGTTCGTCTGCAGACTTGGCAGATATATCTAGCTTTTAAAAACTTGTTCTCAGTCAATTTTTGAAAGAAAGAAAAAGTTCCTCTTGATGGCTAAGCAAAATACTTTGAAGCAGTGGGAGATGGGATATCTATAGGATTTTAGTTCATTATATTTTACAATTAAAACTAATGGTTTGAGTAATTACAATCCGAGAATAATACAAGACCAACCAGCGTTAATATTTTAGTCCGTGCGTTTTTTTTAATAATGGCTTTATTACCTAGGGAGTATACTAACACAAACTTGTGTGTGTGCTCTCGGCCAATTAGGACACCTGAGTATAGATACCACAAAACAACAAATAGTGGTTCGTCTTGGACCATTCACGCACACGGGGTGGATCTACAATCCACCCCCTCCCTCGTTATCTTCCCTTAACCCCCTCCTTTCATTCCATTTCTCTAAACCCTTTCGGCGCGACTCGCACGCGCGGCGGTGGCAGTCCTCCCACCGCTCATGGTAATAGCTGCGAGTGATCTTGATAATTAATCATTCCACTCTTAACCTGCGCTGATAAAAGGATGCATCGCGACACTTAATGGAGCTCCAATACTCCCCTCATCTATTATACATCCCAGTATTCACACTCTCTCTCTCTTTCAACTTTCTTAGATGATGGGCAGTAATATATACACTAGACATGGGTTGAGGAATGATAGGAACTGAGGTAAAATAAATTGTACACATTCTTTAAATGGGTATATTCTTAAGATTAAAACAAGACATATATCTCCCGTACAAATACATTGAATATAATGCAGTCTTTGTTCTCCAATTACAAAGAAGATAGGTTATGTCTTTCTCTCTTCTACATACAATGAATATATGTAGTCTTTGTTGTCCAATTACAAAGAAGATAGGTTACCTACCATACTCACACAACGAAGATAGGTTCACATTCAGTTTTTAGCTCTGTGCACATACACACATGCTTCCCCATTTGATGAACTCATACGAGTCTCCTCACAGATAGGTCAGAGCTCGCTGCGAGGAGTTAAAACGACGGCTGTATTGGACCTCAAAGTTCTTACCTGGTAGACGTACTCGTGCCACATATTAAAGCTGTTATGTTCGTTCTTGTCCGCCTTGTTGTCACTATCCTCTTCCAATCTTCCTCTCCTTCCAAGTGACGCACGTTGTACAGTACGTTGGATTCCCTCTCAAGTTCAAATAGGTACTTGATTAGATCGTGTAAGGACAAGTTTCTGACAAAACCATGTACGTGGAACATATTTTAGCACGGTATGGTTTGTTTTGTGAGCTTACTACTATTATTAAGGCTCTATGAAAAAACCAACACCAACATTATTGAGGATATAATAATATAATATGTAATTTATGTTTCAGAGATGTGGCTAGTGTGCTGGGCTGTGCTGATAGCTTTTGCTGAGACATCTCCTCGACAGCTCCCCTTCTGGGGCTCCCAAAGCTTCCTCAGAGACTCTGTGGAGAGAATCCCAGCACATGATACGTCCTTGGCAGAGGAGCTACATCGCTCCTCCAACATCAGGGAATATGTATTCGGTAGCAGAACATTACCCTTAAGAGAGGCGGTAGAGAGTATTCCAGTACTAGCTAGATATAGGTCAGTATTGTATACAGTATACATTCATATCACTGTGGAGAGTATACAACATCCGGTACAGCATACATTCATATCACTGTGGAGATTATACAACATCCAGTACAGTATACATTCATATCACTGTGGGGATTATACAACATCCAGTACAGTATACATTCATATCACTGTGGAGATTATACAACATCCAGTACAGCATACATTCATATCACTGTGGAGATTATACAACATCTGGTACAGCATACATTAGATCACTGTAGAGATTATACAACATCCTAGTTTACAGGATGTAAATTCACATCATTGTAGAGATTATACAACATCCTAGTTTACAGGATGTAAATTCACATCATTGTAGAGATTATACAACATCCTAGTTTACAGGATGTAAATTCACATCATTGTAGAGATTATACAACATTCAGTACAGCATGTACATTCATATTACTGTGGAGATTATACAACATCCAGTACAGTATACATTCATATCACTGTGGAGATTATACAACATCCGGTACAGCATACATTAGATCACTGTAGAGATTATACAACATCCTAGTTTACAGGATGTAAATTCACATCATTGTAGAGATTATACAACATCCTAGTTTACAGGATGTAAATTCACATCATTGTAGAGATTATACAACATTCAGTACAGCATGTACATTCATATTACTGTGGATGTATATTTTACATTGTGGAAAGTTTAATAGTTACATTCCCTACATCTAAAAACAGTGATGTAGTCCTGGGGGGAAAAAAAGGCACTGGGGTGGTCATTCTAATTCGAAGTAACTTTATATCTATCTAAGGATGCTAGCTGCAAAATTAGAGTAGCATTTTAAAATCTAAGAATATATTTTAATGATTTTAATATTACAAAGATAAGATATAGCAATTGTAATGTCACCCAATCTCTTAATCTTATTATAGCTACTAATGCAATGACCAGAGTTCATTTATCTTATGCTCATGAACATGACATGACGCGATTTTGTCTTCACAGCTGACCAACAATACAGAAACAAGGCCTGAATGTATGGTATTGGATCCCATTGATTCAAAGGTGTACCATTTAATTTGATGAACATTAATGAGTTAGCTTGATTTATAATAATAGAAAATCATAAGGGAGTAATAATTAAGATCATTACACTTAGACCACGTCCACACTCAGAAAAACAAGGAAGTGATTTTAAGCAAGATGCCAGAGATTTAAGAGACTCTGAAATATGTCTTCCTCCACAGTATAGTCTAGAAATCCATTATAAAAAACATTTATTTTCAGTTCTATTCTGAAGTGGCTGCAACTTTTATTTTTTATGGAATCCTTGACATTAGTCATTTCCATATTATTCGGACCCAAGTTCTAGTTCAGTATTTCAAAATCCTTAAAAAGTTTTGAATACTCTCCTTGGAAAATGTCACTTTCTTTCTTTCATTCCATGACTTTAAATGGTTGTGAAACACATAACTATTAAATTGAACATAATTCTGCTCAAAAGAATGGCAACCAATTTAATTATTAGTAACACAGCTTGTCAATCAAATCCACCCCATGAAATTACACACTCTCAGCTGCTTTTATACTTTATTTTACTCTTTACTGAGTCTAGATTTCATTGATTCAATCCTTCTTACTGTACGATGTATCAGCTAATCAGCCTAAGTCAGAATATGATCTCCCTTGCATTTATTTGGAATAATTGATTAGTTTTTCAAGTGCATCGTCGTTTAGTTAAACATTCCCAAAAAATCTAAACTTTCAATGGAATTTTGTGTCGGGTCATTGACTTCATCATTAAAGTAAGATATTAATGTCTGGCAGAAGTTCCAAACGGACTTAACTGTTCGAAAACTACACATCTAGCATATGACCAATTTTATTTAGTGATCTCCAAGTGTTGATGCAACAGCTAGCAATTATTTTGTGTTCTTAGGAGACTGACTAAATACATGGATAATTTTAGAGATGATTTCATCTTTCTCTAATAAAGTTGAGATTTAAAAATATATGCTTGGAAAAAAAAAATTAGATCACTCCTGCTCATAGTCCAAAATTATTGTATATTTTTCAAATAAAGGTATCCTCAACTTGACCAAAGTATTAAGATTTGAATCTTATATCTAACTGCAAGCTGATAGTTGGACTTTCCTCTCTCTACCTTATCCAAACCCACCCTTCTTTCTTTGGCGACTCATTTGTAACATGTTTTCGGAACCACAATTCAAATAGTTTCAAGTTGAAAGGTTTTGTGATTTTCTATTCTCAAAGACATACCCCTTTCACAACTCTCTCCAAATGATCTAACTATTTTTGTTTTCTTTGTCAACATTTCATCATAATTTGTCAACCTTTGTTGCCTGAATAAGGAACACAATCACAAACAATATTTTTTTAGATGTAATGTAGCATTAGAAAACATATATACTAGAATTTTATTGTTTGTTTTAAGCCATAAATAAGGCAGTATTCATTTTTAATTGTCAGATTTCAGGGGAGGGAGTGGGTTGAACCCCTAAACCCCTTCCCTTCCTGAATATGTATTTGCAAACATATACAGAACTGTAGAGCCTAACACACATTTATTTATATTATAAATATATGTTGCACCTTCTTTTTAGATAAACATTGCTAAGTTGTAATATGCCAAATCATTTTGATGTTATTCATTTTTATGTGACCTTATTTAAAAATATAATTAATCAAAGTTTATCTTGTATGTTAATGTCTTATTTTTCTTTTCTATAAAATTGTCTCTATTTACGGTATCAAGTTTATTTTATAAATATATTTATCTATAATCAAAATAACTATGTTTAGTATATTAATTCATTGATCTTATCTAAATTTTTTTACATGGCAGATAACAATAGCGATAGGACCAAACACGTAACTTAAAAAATATTATAAAATAATTTATTGATTCATTTTATGAATTTTTGTGTGTGTTTTACCATGGCCAAACTAGAATTTTATTCAAATAAATTGCATTCATATTTTGTAAGTGTGACTAAAATTCGAATTCTATATTTGGTGAAGCAATAATGCCAATATGGTACCACTTAAAATAGTAAACTGTCCTTGTATAGGAACAAGTTTCCCCCTTTGTACATATTATCACGTGTAAATGTTTCAGTGCCTTGACATCCTCAGAGAGATTGCCCTTAAGAGATGCTGTGGAGAAAAGACCAGATTGGGACCTCCCTGAAGTTAACCTGGGGTACTCTGCCTCCCACCTCGCCCCTGTAGTTGAGAAACCAGGGTTGGCGTGGTGGAAGCAGAAGATGGCGTCCCAGCCACACAGCATCAAGTCAACCCCGTCACACTACTATGGCAACAAGTTCGTTGGTGAGTGAAAATGTGAACATGAACATGTTTCACACACATATTCACAATACTATGGCAACAAGTTCGTTGGTGAGTGAAGATGTGCACATGGACATGTTTCACACACATATTCACAATACTATGGCAACAAGTTCGTTGGTGAGTGAAGATGTGCACATGGACATGTTTCACACACACACACACACATATATATATATATATAATGTAGCGTCAAATAAATAGAATACTGTGATAGGCAATGTAGACACTTTATATTTTTGTAGAATAAATTAATTGGCACCCAGTATTAAAAGTAAATAATCTACTTCAACCTTTTTTTTTTATGTAAGATAAAGTACCATATTTAATTAGTTCTATCCTACTAGAAAATTTAAAATACATCACCAAACAAATAGTTTATGGAGCCATATTATGTTTGTGTAGTATTTTAACCCCCTCATATGAATAGAAATCACATTTTTTTTTTATGTATCCATGTCTGACTGCTCGTTCTGGCTATACACAACATGTAAGTTATACAATTTTATAAACAAAATGATGTACATTTTACTATTCTATAATCACAAGTTTGTCCTTGATGATACAATATAGGTAGGCTACATAAACCTTGATTTTGGTTGGAAGAACAGTAGAGATAATTCAAACATATTTCTTTGCAGCCAACAATGCAAGCATTTCTTTATATTTTTCGTGTTATTTTACAAGTATTGATAATATCTACCAAAAGTGACAGCTGCAGATAGCACGACTTGACATACGAATATATTTAAAAAATTTAAGTAACTTTAGTCACTAAATTCTACTGTTCTTCCTACCAAAATCATACTACACAATAATATTACACAATGCTAAAAAAAAAAGAAACTACTTCAACTGTTAAACCCTGTTCAAAATGATGATTCATATACTAAGACTCTATTAAAATCCATGCATTTTTATTTTATGTTTTGGAATTACTATGATAATTATTTGTGTACTGCTACTGTAAAAATAATTTAATTAGATATCTAGTTTTTGTAGTTTCTTATATTCTGATGTAGACTGATGCATTGTACACACCTATATAAATATTACTACTAAATAATGTTTATAAAACCAACTAGTACCAAAGTCATACCATTAATTCAAAAAAGTACCGTGTATCTTAGATAAATAAAGGGTAGGGCCCTGTATAATAAAGTTTGTAGTTTACATTTGTCATCGCCCTGGTTGCTGAAGTGTAGGAGTAACTGGGGTACTCACTCCTTGATGTCCACGTAGGATGGCTAGAACAGCTCTGTCAGTTTATGGATGACCCCAGGTGTCTTCTTGGCTGGAAGTAGATTTGCCCATTCCAGGCATTGGACTCTGGAGTCCTTATCGCTGGCATAGGGGAGTGATGCGGGGGAGAATTGGTAGGGTCGGGGGG
>CABFWB010000261.1:279483-316383 GCA_902151455.1 Timema bartmani
GTTGTGGAGGGGTGAAGAACAAGGGTGATCCTGATGGGAGGGAAAGGGGAGTAGGGTTTCTTAGGGTGGGAGAAGTGAAAGAGGTGGCTGGGGTAGGTCGTTCTGGAGTCCGGCTAGGGCCTGCTAAGGAGGTAGGGAAATACCCGGGGTGGTTTCGGGTTGGGGAAGTACGCCAGAATGGCCCTTCTTCTTCTGCCCAGAATATTGGGTGTAACCCATTGGATGCTGGGAGAATAGATGGAGCTCCGTGAAGAGGTAAATGAAGTGAGGGTGAAGGGGAGGGGCTCGGTGAAGAGTCACAGTGAGCGGTGTGGATCTGGAGTAGGGGGAATAGGAGTTCAGCGAAGAGTCGCGGTGAGTGGTGCGGAGCTGGAGTAGGGGTAAGGGGGAATAGGGGCTCAGCGAAGAGTCGCGGTGAGCGGTGTGGATCTGGAGTAGGGGGAATAGGGGCTCAGCGAAGAGTCGCGGTGAGCAGTGCGGAGCTGGAGTAGGGCAAGGGGGAATAAGGGCTCAGCGAAGAGTCGTGGTGAGTGGTACGGACCTGGAGTAGGAGAAAGCGGGAATAGGAGGTTCAGCCAGTCCAAAAGATAACAAATACACTGGTGTGGTAGACACCCGTTTATTCTCAGAAGGGGATCTGGCCTGTTCATTGCTCTCTTTTATTAGATCCCGTCGGGTCTTTTCAGGGAGTCTTGGCAATAGCCGTGTGAACCCTTAGCAGGCAGCATGGCTAGGGAGGGGGTTGGCGCAGGGGGACTGGCCACTAAGAAGTGGTGGTGTTGTTGGCGGAGAGGGCCAGACCTTGCCGACTGGATACGAGGCTGTCTTGTCTGCCTTACAAAAATGGGGTGAGGGGATGTATTGCGGGGTGAAGAGAGCAACTAGCTTTAGGAGTGCAAGAGAGCTGTATACAGAGAGTGAACAGAGGAGGGGGTAACACATTGGTTTAACAATACTATTAAAACATTCCAGTTTGTAGTTTACATTGGTTTAGCTATACATTCCATTGAACTGAGTAGTACCTGGAACATCTACATTGAAAAGTATTTTAAATGTAGGTAGCATACGTGTATATTCTACAGAAAGTCACAACCCATTTTCTGATTGCTTGTATCATTTAAATGTATGCAGTGTTGTCCTAATATTTAGTTAGAATAAAGCTAAGAGTCTCTCATATTTAAAATCAAATAAAACGTTGAAAGGAGGTTAGGAGGGTAAGGCCTACACACTCACCAGAAAATTGTGGGACATAAAGTTCACAGTTAAAATACAACAAAACACATAATAATGTAATTTTTGGGGTATGTCAGTCCCCTTCTTCAGCAGAAGAGATTAAAACACAGACTGGACTATGGCAGCATGGCTATAGGTTGATCATAGTCACAAATTATTACACATATCATATTAATACTTTTTATAAGGGTATGTACTGTACATTAATTGTTTTTTGAAAAGTTTTAAATGAGTGGTTGAATAAATATGTCATCATTTTGCATCATCATTGGTGAGCAGTAAAGTTTTTGTAACTAATTTTATTAATATAAATTTATTTCAAAAAACATCATAATGGAAGGTACAAATAACAAACAGTGTAAAAAGAGATGTACATTAAAGAGCAATCAATGTTGCAGGTTCCCAGAAACACAAAGTTGTGTGCTTCATAGAAGGCTGGGCTGTCTACCGTAAAGAACCCATGAAGTTTAGCACTTCAAAAGATCTGGATCCATTTGCTTGCACCCACCTCATCTACGCCTTCGCAACCCTTGACCCCCACAACTTTGTCATCGTGCCTCAAGATGAAGACTATGATATTGTCAAGGGTAGGTACTGCACTTCAGGTGTGTCATCATGGTATTGACTCTAAGGTGCTTATTTAAATCCATTATAGTTATCACACTGTGTTTCAGGACCATAACAAGGGAGGGGGGGGGGGAGGGGGGGAGTGACGAGCCTCAATTTGAAGAACCTATGAGCCCACTCAAAGAAATATTCTAAAAATACCCAATTTCCATATTAAATGACAATTTTTAAGAGAACTTGGAATTAACAACAAAAAATGTATATTTATTTCATGTTACTACATTTCAGACTCACTAGTATTTAACTGTTTATTGTTTGTTACGAGCCATCATGTTTTTTTAATGTTTTTGTCAATGCTTTGATATTCAAAAAAAGACCAAATAACGTAAGATAGTATTAATAAATATTATTTGGATCAGTAAAACTTTTTAGTAGGGAAATTATATAAATAAATTGCAACTTAAGGTGTGCATTTCACTACTTTTTATTTACTTCTTTTCAACAGAAAATCTATTAAAGTGATTAATTTAGTGCAATCTTTTTCAAACGGTGAGTTACAATCCTTTGGTAGAAATAACCGTGACCGTGACAACCAAAGAAAACAAAACAGAAACTTTCAGTAGAGGCTATACATCATTGTAAAATACACATTTTCAGCACTGAGCTATATACACCATACTTGAACATGCACAACCATGCTTTTTCAACTCTAAAAACGGCCTGATAGAGCTAGTAAAATGAGGACAACTCTCTCTGTATTTTGCATCAAATACATTAATTCAAAATATTTGTCCTACCCCACACATGTGTACTTACATGTGTTATTACGATGTAGGGAATATGGTTTTGAAATGTTATTAAAACTGTTAGTATAGCAGCCCACGTTCTCTGCACAGTTGGTTGGGCAAGGAAAATTTGATCAGTAGTTTACTATCGTACTTCAACTGTCTTGACCTGGCACAGACAAAAGTGTGGGCGTTTGAGTTATAAACATTTCAATAGCTAGTTAATGTATACTGGAAAGTTGTGATCGCTTAAACTGGCAGCCACTAGACTCAAAGGCTCCAATTTTACTACTCTCGACAAATAAATAGTATCGAGTTTTGCTACAAACTTTGGAAATAAGTTATATAGAGCTACATTTTTCAATTCATAGCAATTGTAAAATTTTAAATGAACTGACACAAACTATCCTTAAATGAATAGATTTTTTATTAAAAGGCAAAAGAACGATAAAATGAAAAATATAACAGCATTACCAAATTCAACAGATGGATCTGAAAGTTTAAATAGTGAAACTATTTTAAAAAATGATTATAGTAATCAGCAAACATAGCTTAAGCAGAAGTCTAAAAATAAAAAAGTAGGCCTAAGTGCAAAACTTTATAATAAGTACATACATAGATGCATACCTAATCACGCCATTACCTTACGGGGTAGGCAAGAAACTGTGAATATAACTCAAAAAACAACTTCTTACTTAATCCATCCTCACTAACTTTCTCCACACTTCCCTATCCTTGCATACTTCCTTCGCTTCAACAACATCCATACAAGTCATGCATGCTCTCTTATTCTTAAAACTCTTAATGTTTCTCTTTTTCACATATTCATCTACAAAATTTAGCCACGTCTTACATGGCCTACCCCTTCCTTTTTATCCATACACTTTAACTTCATATATTTGTTTCATCACTCGATCCATACTCATCCTCTCAATATGCCCAAACCACCATAAGACACTTTTTTCATATTGAGCTATTGGATTCCCTTTCAAACCACATTCCTTCAGCACCCATTCATTACTTACTGTCCATACAAGTTTTTCCACATACATTTTTTAGATATCTCATTCCAACCTTATTCACCTTACTCTTGTGTTTCTCCTGACAAACCACGTTTCACATCCGTAAAACAACGTTGGTGTTAACACACTTTTATATACTGCCATCTTTGCCTCTTTTGATACTACCTAATTCTTTGCAACAGTCCACATACATCTGTCGATTTTACCATCCATCATTCCATTTTTACAGATGATTCTGCCCAGATACACAAAACATTCACTTGTTCTAACATTTTCCCATTTGTACTAAGTTGACAATCATTTCCTAATCTCTCCTTATCAAAAACCAATACCTTAGTTTTGGAGACATTTTTATGAGGATTCATTCTGTCTGTTGCCACACCTGTCAAACCTTTTAATGCATTCTGCAAGTCTCTTTTCTTCTCAGCCATTAATATGGCATCATCTGCATATAACAGCACTTTCACATTCACATTGTTCAACTGTACACCAACCGAGTCCTCACAAGCATCCCTCATACACTTATCCATGAAAACATTAAGCAACCATGGAGACATAACACAACCTTGTCTAACACCCTGTTCAATGTCAAACCATTCGCTCAAAGAGCCATCCACCCTAAGGCACGCTTTTCTTCCATCATACACTGCCTTAATTGCATTTAATAACCATCCGTCCACACCATACTCTTTCATAACATTCCATAGCATACTCCCATTCACTCGGTCATACGCTTTTTCCACATCAACAAATGCACATTAAACTTTCTTTCTTACTACCATACATTTCTCAATCACTTGTTGCAATGCAAATATCTGGTCCATGCAACCTCTACCTGCCATGAAACCACATTCCACACTCCAAATATTGATCGCAGTTCTTTCACGCACTCTCTCGACTAAAACTCCCTCAAAAACTTTGCCTGAAATAATTAACAAACTAATTTATAATAAGGGTTATTTAAAATATGCTTTTATTAAATGTGCAAACTCTAACAAAAATTTCAGACCTCCATGCATTATTTCTATTGATATTCTTGCAAATGAAAGTTTAAAACCTTCAAAATTAAAAGGACACTTAGGAAAACAGCATGCTGAACTTGTCAATAAGCTCTTAGAATATTTTCAACGAAAGAAAGTACAGTTACAACTATCAGCACAGTTTCTTAGTCATTCTAAAACTGTCAATGAGAAAGCCTTATTATCGTCCTATTTAATTGCATATTGTGTGGCAAAAGAGTAAATGATTTACACATAGGTATTCTGAAAATAAATATTCTTCCAGCATAATATGGATATAGTCAAGGCCGTAGCCAGCCAATAATTTCAGGGGGGGTTTGGTGAGCCCATCCCCCAATTGACGGAGGCTAGAAAAAATTATAAATAAAAAAAATGTTCTAGAAGCTATCTGAAGTGTTTTTTATGGCAACACTACCCACTAACTATCGGAGGCTAGGACAAATTCTAATTATTAAACGGCTCTAGAAGCTCTCTAAAGTTTTTTTTGATGGTAACATAACACCAAAACTGCCGAAGGCTAGAAAAAATTCTAAATAATAAACACCTCTGGAAGCTCTCTGAAGTGCTTTTTATGGTAACACAGCCCCCTAATTTGTACTGGTACCTTAATTTTGATATTGTTTGAACCATAAATAAAGCCATATATATTTTGTTCATAAAATTTTGGGGGGGGGGGGGGGTTGAACCCCGAAACCCCCCCCCCTGACTACGGCCTTGGATATAGTGTGTATATTGTTTGATGATAAATCAGCTAGTAAATTTAAAGCTATAGGCTCTTATCCTCAATGAAAACAGAATATCTTATCAAATCTGTTCAATTGCAAAACATTAGAAATACTGCTTACTATGTGATTATATTCTGGAATATATTTTGAAATAAATGAAAGCACCAATATTGCAAGTGATGCTACACTTTTGTTTGTGTTAGATTTATGTGGCAAGAGGATTTTGTAGAGGATCTCTTATGTTGTTTACATTTAACCTCATGTACAGCTGGATTTTATGTATATTTACTGAATTAGAAAATTGAATTTTTCATCAATATAAATTAAACTTGAACCATTATTGTAAGGGAATCACAACTAATGGGGCAGCAATTATAACAAAAACATTGTGGAGTTATTAAAATATGTTTAGAATCTACTAGTAATAATGCTGTTTGGACGAGGACCTTTTCTAAACTCTTTCAATTAGTTCTAAAACCTACAGCACATTTATGCACTTGTATAGTAATTAATATATTTCAATAAACAAGATCAAAATGATCCTGACAGTTATTTGCTGCTGCATACCCATTCCACTAAGTTATCCTGACACATTGGCCTATGAGAGGGGGAGTAGTGACAAGAATATTATTAATGAAGACAGTTTGAATGAAATAAAATTAGATATACTGTCACATCTCATTATGTGTCACAGTTTTAATCATTACTTTCTAAGAAAGAAATTTGAAATATTAAAGAAAAATGTTTTGATAAAAGATCCGTTTGGTTTTTCAAAGTTCTGAATAATTAATTGAGTTTAACTCGATGCCTGAAGAAGAGAATGAAAACCCCAGCCTAGTAATTCATTTACACTGACAAACAAAGATAAGAAATTAAGTTTGTCATCATTTTGGATTAGAATTAAAGAAGAATTTCCATTATTATATATAAATACTATATTGACGAGGTATTTGTATGAACTGTGATTTCCACATTGACTCAATTAAAAACAAAGGAAATAACTAGCTCAACAGTGCACCAGATATGCAAATAGTATTGTCCTCATGTGTTCTGGAGTGGAATCCACTCATCAACATGCAAGCACATCCATCGCATTAAACTAAGTTATATTATTAAATTTTGAAAACATAATATTTGGTGTTTGGAAAATACTGATCTAGGGGAAAGAGATGGAGAGAGTAATTTATAATAAGCGCATGTACAGAAGATTGAAGAGAATATAAGAAAACAATCTCCAGAACATCAGGCCAGGAGTCAAATGCCGACTTACCCCTCATTAGCAACCAGGCATGGCATGAACACAACTGTGTGTTCAAAACAATACTGATACCAACAATGGACTACCATCATTAGTATTGGCCCAGTTAGTCCTTATGAATGTACCAACATTCGACTAGTATTGGTACCCCTACTATCATTGACAGTTTTGCAGCTAACCCTTCATATTACCAATAAGTTAAACATTAATATATTATAGGCTCTGAAAGGGGTGATTTTCTATAAAATTTCACATAAACATTCACTCTACTTGTAGGAAACATACCCAAGTAACTTTTCTCTTGTCTGCTTGACAAGTCAACACATCTCTTGCCTAAATGATGGCGGGATGTGCATTTAGGTCTATACCTATGCTCATGCCTTTATATTAACACTAACACTGTACTTATGTTAAGTTTTATTTCCAGTATATACATTATTATTTTATCTTACAGGAGGCTACCGCTCAGTGCTTGGCATGAAGAGAGTCAACCCAAGTTTGAAAATACTCATATCCATTGGTGGATGGGTGGAGGGGACCCGCAAGTTCTCACAGATGGCTGGTAGTGCCTACAACCGTCGCGAGTTCATTCGCTCAGTTCTACAGTTTCTGGATATGTATGACTTTGATGGTCTGGATCTTGACTGGGAATATCCAGGTACAGTTCACTGAGCTTGAGTTGTTTACCCAGAGACTACGGCTCAATTCCTGGAAGTGATTGCTTATTTTTCACTGAGTGCAATCCTAGGTGGTACTGTTCTCAACTAAGAGCACCGGCTACTTGAAGGGAAATTTCCCCACACTACAGTATTTCAAGTAGAAATGGCAGTTTTGAAGCTTAAAAATGCCTAGCACATTCATCTTAAAAAATATACTGTTTTGACTCCAATAAAAACAACGAATGGTTTGAAGATTGCTAGATCTATCTTTTTAGCCATTTACTCTCAAATCATAATTGTGATACTTTAGATGTAACATTATATTAAATTGAGCTAATTTCACCTGTTTATTAATTTGTTTGGCTATAACATTTAAAGTATATGGCTTTTTATGTGATAGGAAACTATTAATACCTTTTACCTTCATTTAGGCAACCATGTATTGGAATAGAAAACCGTAAATAATGCAATATTTTTAGATATTTGCATTGCGGCCCATGATTCAGTAGGGTGCCCCTTAAGATATATGTAATAATAAAAAAAAATACAGCCGGCAATTTATCAGAGTTATTACCACTCGATGCTAATATTTCATCTTAATTGTTTCTCCGGATGTACAGGTGCAGAGGATCTTGGAGGACGCAGGACAGACAAAGAGCACTTCAGCCTACTAGTGGAGGAGCTGTCAGAAGTGTTTGCCCCACGAGGGTGGCTTTTGTCAGCCTCCGTCTCACCCTCTAGATTCAGGTTGGAGGATGGCTATGATGTCCCTCGCCTTAACAAACATCTTGACTTCATCAACATTATGACCTTTGACCTGCATGCAGAGAGAGACAGCGCTGCTGACCACCATTCACCTCTGGTGCAGAGGAAACATGACGTAGGACTAAATGTCTTCTACAATGTGGTCAGTACCTCTCTTAGACTCCTGGTTGACAGTTTATAGTGAAGTCCCTTCAGGATCATATGAACTTAACTTCACAGCTGTGTCCATGTCTTGGTGGCTACTTACTTGGGATCACTTGTATATAGTGGTTTCAAGCGACCAACAAGACTCTTACATTATATGTATCTAATATTATATATATTATATTCAGTGTCGTGTCATGGAGTGTTGCAAGGGAAGCAAACCTTGTTAAAACTGTACCTTTGATACGTTCACGCCCACTTGGATCCTATTTGACCAATCATACATACACTCTGCTCTGTGTGTCTAACACGAGAATGTATTCCCCTCGATACCTGACCAATAAGTATTCAACTGAGGGGAGTGAACAATTCACAGGTACAGTTTAAACGAATGCTGCTTACCTTCGCAACACTTCACGACATGCCACTGATAATATTAGGAAAAAAGTGTGAATACAACATGACAATACAGCAATTACTAATGGATTTTAAAAAGACCTATGATTCAGTTAAAAGAAACAAATTATATTAAATTTTAGTTTAGTTGGTGATAACCAAAACAACTTGTCAAGCTAATTGAGGTATGTTTGACTGATACACGTGGCCTACTACACATTTTTATTAATTGGAATTTTAAAAACTATTGAATAAAAATTTAAGATTACCATGTCTTTGAAATCAAAGCATATTCCAATTTTATATATTTTAATTATACTCATTTTAAAAATCCTCTTATTTTCTTCCATTTCCCTATACATCTCATGTATTTGTTTTTATTTTCTAATGAGAACGTGGTATTGCAGGTTCCACTCTCTCTTTTGAAGAATTATAATAGGAAATATAGTTTAATCGATGGATTCATTATAATTGCTGATTAAGGGGCAGTTATTATATATGTCACGGCTAAAGTTTGAACTTGGATAAAGTCAATATTATACAAAATACATGGAAAATGTTAAGCTAGAGGTAATTTATTAATGTTTTTTGAAGTTTATTCAGATAATATCGACATTATCCACCCGCACTTGGATTGTGTCAAATTTTAAAGTTGAGTTTAGTTTAATTAGATTAGGTTATGTTAGGTTAGTTTAAATTAGTGTAGGCTAGGTTTGGTTAGGTTAAGCCAAGTTAAGTTAGGTTAGGTGAAAAGAAAGCATAAAATGAGGCATTTTGAATGTTATTGCATTGCCACAATCCAATTTTCAGTACCAGATCGAAGTAACATTCCAAAATATAATCTGTATTGAAACGTACTTAAATTTTACAAATAGTAGCAAACGTTATCCAAGTCTTGATGACCAATGTCAAAATTATCTGGATATGGTCGACAATGAGATAAGTTACATTCTATTTCTGACTTTATTCACTGCACTTGGATAATGTGAACCTCTCCCGGCTAATCTCAATATTATCCAGATTTTGCACACTACCAGTAATATATATATATGTATATATAGTAAAAGTGTAATCATTTATATAGCAATTTAGTCAAGGTTACCCTTCCATTCATGCTCAACTTATTGTCTGTGTAAAGGATTATGCTGTGCGATATTGGATGAAGAAGGGAGCATCAAGAGAGAAAATCATTGTGGGGATCCCGTTCTATGGTCGGTCCTTCAGCCTGGTGAATGCTTCTATGTCCTGGCCCTCCGCTCCTGTCAAGGTAATACCACTATTATATATACCTCTTATTCCTTGCTCTCCTGATATAACTTGATCTTAATGGTAGAGCGAGGTTCATTAGGGGTTTGTTTGTCTTTGAATTCAAGCTAGGGAATTTATCCATCTGAATAAAAGTGGTCTGTAGTTCACTATAATAGGATCTCAAGTGCTTTTAACACACAAAACAATTGCCAGATCAAAAGTAATGGAAAAAACTTATCATAATTAAAAATTGAAAAAGATTAAATGTATATAAAATAATATAAAAAGTGAAGATACTTGAGAAGAACTGACCTGAATTGTTGAAACACTTATTTTGTTCAAGTTTAGCTACAAAATGTAATAATGCATTAAGTATTAGTTTTACACTTCACCTGACAACAACACTCTTAAAACTGATATTTATAGTCAGTTTTAACATTTTAAATTGTTGTTGCACTTTATCTGGTTGATATGTCAATTCTGAACTAAAAATTTGCTGACATACCTGGTGCTGCAATCTATATGACGTAGATACTCACTTTTTAGAAAACTAATATCTATCTGCTACTTACACATTTAACATTTCTTGACATAAAGCAGTGTGTCTATATGTTCCTTAATTCAGAGTTTAATGAAATATTAATATCATTCAAATATATTAATATTAATAATATTATAAATATTTAATTGGGCACACCTCAAATAAATGTTTCTATTTATAATAAATTTCCCTCCCATAAATTAACTTCTTTATCTTAACAATGGTACACAAAAAGCATAAAATAGCAAGTTTAATCCCTTTTAATTTGTGAACTATAATGAATTAATACCAATTTATTGCTTATAATTTTACACTTGTTAAAAATGCAAAGTAACATTTTAATGGGGTAGTGAATGACCTTAAGACAAGGGGTACAATAGGAATAGAAATCAAATGGTACAGTACCTTAATAGTAGTCCTGAAATATTAGGTATTCATTTTAATAAAAAATAACTAAACATCTTGATTTACTATTGATAGATCACAATAGTTTTTATTTGACCATTGGAACCTCAGTAGGAACCTAGAATACTATTCATCTCAGTTGTTAAAAATAAAAATTATTGATTTATTATTGAACATGTTACTAATTTTTATTTTTACTATTGACAATGTGTACTTAGCACCACTTCTTACTACCCGTTCAGGTTATACGCTTAAGTACTAATTACGCTAATGTGCTAGGAATTAGGAAGGTTGAATATAGAGGAAGTGAACCTGTATTTGTGTGGAGGGAGAGTGGAAAACCATTTAGGAAAAACCACCCCCAGTTCAGCCGAGCGAGATTCAAACTTCGATCTTCCTGCCCTTTAAAGTCTAGCTCAACACGAAACTAACGTGTTAGCTAGCTACGGTCATATTGACAATTTAATAGTAATAATTTGAAAATTCTATTAAAATTAAAGTTTTTATTTTCTGTGGTTTATTTTCATAAGGATGGGTAAGTGGGATACTTGGCTGCTCACCTATGCCCAGTGAACCCTACTCAGGTTTAAACCCTTGCCATGCTTATTATAACTGTCTTGGATTGATTAAGAAATTATTATTAATTAAACATTTAAATGAAGTGTTTATTGACAATTAATTGTATTGAATGTGTGTGTATTTTAGGGGTTTGGTTTGGAAGGCAAGTACACACAGGAGCAAGGCTTTTTGGCTTACTTTGAGGTGCTAGAACTGATGGAGGATAACCATTGGAGGAAGGAGACAGATGATGTTGGCAGCCCTTACATCGTGAAAGGAGATCAGTGGATTGGCTATGATAACCCTGACAGTATTGCTACCAAGGTTTGATTTCTTTATTTTATTTTGTCGAATATATGCACTTTTAGCTTGAATCTCTCTCACAGCAGTGTCATTTTACAAGAGGTACGTCAGGGATTTGCAAATAAAAATAATTGAAAAACAAACATAAACAAGCAAAATTGATACTTTATTATTCTGACTTGAAATTGTCTCATTCATCTTTGGTGAAACGTCAGAATTAATTATTATTAAAAAAAGATGTACCGTACCCATAAAATACAATCTATTTAAATTATAATTTACATTCATTATGGTTTCCAGCCTGTGACCTGGGTCAGTTTTTTTATTTAAGCCATATATTTTGATTATTTTCCACTACCAGCTGGCTAGGCCTGTTGTAGCTTCATATGCCTTATAATCTAACTTAAGACTAGGACAAGTACAACATCTAGTCCCCGGCCATTAATTCCTCACTGTGAAAGGGTAAACCCACATTTCACCCCTGATAAATTGTTTTGACAATGCTGGGAATCGAACCCGAGATCCTTATATCAATAGACAGACATGCTATCTACTGAGTAAAGATCACTACTACTACTACTACTACACTGCTATAATAATTGCGCTTTTTGAACACGATTATTACAGCCCGACAAAAAATGTGTGCCACGTAACACTCGGCTGGACACAGAAGCTGGCTGTCTGGGCTGCATTACAGAACAGCCCGTACAAGCGCCAAATTGCGCGACCCTCTCCTTACCCCACCCTGGCGCTCTCCTCCCAATGACCACCGTGAGTGTATGCCCCAGATAGCCAGCTGGACTGCTTGAGGCCACAGCCCGGCATGGAGAAATATTATTGAGTTTCTACTGTAACCCCCCCCTTTATGTACTCTTATACCCATAAATAACAGTCAGGTTGGTTACAAGAGAGTTTTAGTTTTTATTCAAAAAATGACAAAACTAAAAGAGAGAGAGTCAAACATGCCTAGCGTTAGACGTAGAATTCATACACAATGGCCAAAAAGAATTAATAACACAATAAAAGACCCGGGGCATGACCCCAAGCTCAAAAAGGCCCGATCAAACAATCCAACAAATTTACAGTTAAATTGACCTTCGTACAAATCTGATAAGGATAACATTAACAACCAAAGATAGAAATAGTAACCTACAAACTCTGGTAATATCATAAGGATATTAGCTTGTCGCCATCGGCGACTCTCAATTTACTAGAGTAATAAACAATTTGTTCAAGATAAAAGTTTATCTTAACAGCCATTTCTGGGCGCAAAGTAAATGTACAACAAAGATATATTATTGAAAGAATTATTATTGTTGGGAAACCTACATAAGAACAAAGTTAGCAAACTAAGTACGCGGGCTCGCGGCCCCTGGTTTAACCTCCAATAAATAAATATTCTCATTTATAACAAGTAACAAAATCATTAGCCATAAGTTTACTAAAATATCAAAATGATATAATCCAATAGAATGCTGCACTTTAAAAATGGCGGTTCTTTAAAATGTAAACCCATCCGTGAAGTGGATGAAAAGAGTTAAATACTCTAACTGACAAATGTTTTGGGTTGAACCATACAACGCTATCACGTTGTACCATGGTCTCTAATCATACCGTGCAGACCCGACATAAATAAACAAAGATTGAAATTTTGCATAATATCGCCAAACAGTAATTTTGAATCTAAATTAACGCCAAGCAGAATTTTGAAATAAACAAAACTAAACCTAACAAAGACAAAGTGTCTCACCTAAAGATTTTAGTGATATGCGTACTGGCACTACAGAGTCCTGCCATTATATACACACGATAGGAGTCACGTGCTCTCAAAGCGCGGGAAGCAAGGATGGGAAAGAGAGGTAAGGGGGGCGAGGGGTAGCACTGTTCTAGAACTTGCTCACTCAATCTGGGCTTAATTCAAAACTCGCGCCGTACAATAGGTCCGTTGCTTTCACAACACTCTCGTCGGTGTGCATGAATCTGCGCATGTCGACTGTCTCTTGTTTTTCTTTGGGCGAGGCACAATCAGAGGCGGATAGCAAACCACAGTCCCTCAGTTCAGTCAGATACAAGTCGTGCCGCGATGTGTTTGTTGTGTGGAGCCTTGTCGAGACGAGCCAAATGGAGGCAGAATTGGTGAGCCAAACAATCCTTTTCTTTACATGTTGTAACAAGGTTACACTACTTTCTACCCCATTGCTAGGCAGGTGCGCAGAATAAGGCTGTAGTGTGTAGCAAACATAAGTGATTAAGAGGGACGTTTATTTTAATGTTTAAGAAGCTAGCAGCTAATTCCATGATGATGATGATTATAATGTTATTCACCAATAGTTCAAATAATTCAGGGAGGGCTGCAGCCCTTTACGACGAGCCGCCACTGCTCTGAATCTGTAACCAGGAACTATGACCACTAGACCACAGACACAGTTTGTAAAAGTCTGAACATTTTAAATTTAAAAATGGAACTCTGGAAGCTAGGAAAAGGGGGTATGGGGAGATTGAAGGGGAGGCATATAAGTAGGAAAAACCCTAAGTAGAGGTAGAAAACTTAATTTTCCAGGAATTTAGAAAGAACACTCCAAATTACAAAATGAGTGTTAAATATTTTCTTATTGTAAGTAGGAGCTGGTGAAATAAGGGAGGGTAGGAGTTTGGAGGGGGGTTACAAAATTGCCAAAACTAAAAGAAAAAGCTACTTAACACTGTGGTAGAAGATTGAAATTTTTCAGACAGGTGAAAGGACCACCTCAAATTACAATGAGGGTCTGAACATTCTTTATCCTATCCTCACTACAACTTCAACACCATTTCTCCACTCCTCTTCATTTACCATTCTCAGTTCCTGCACTCCTATGACATCATCATCATCATCATTATCATCAACTGTTCCCAGCCTGTGGTCATATCAGTTTAATAAAATGCCTCCATCTTCCTCTAGCCTTCCATCATGCTTCCCCCTTTAATTGCTTCCAGTCTTCTTCGCCTTTCACTTGCACACTTTATGTTATCTGCTCCTCCCATATCTTTCTTGGCCTATGACCTATGACCTAAAAATCCAAAATGACAAAAAATTATTTATTAAAAATATTTCCACAACCAGGGGATCATTAAAAGAAATTATGTGCACATGAGCATTGTGATGTGCCAAAAAAATATGACGTGTCATCAAAATCTAATCTCTGCTTATTATTAATCTTATCTGAAATTGTATCTTGTATTATTGAAAATTGTATATTACAGATGTCTTACATAAGGAAGAACATGCTTGGTGGAGCGATGATTTGGGCAATAGATTTGGATGATTTCCACGGCCTCTATGGAGAAAAGTGGCCATTGCTGTCTGTAGTCAAGAATGCTTTGTTAGGTGAGTGATTCTATTCTTTTAATGGAGGAAGTTGTAAAATACTACCAGTATGTTGTAAGAGCATGTGTTTGTTTGTATGCAAGAACATTAAGGTTATACAACAATCTGGCAGGCTAAGCTGTTATTTTTAATCACTGGATGACAATATAACTATTATGAATTCATGATTTATTTGTTATATCAGTTATACATATTGTTTAACTCAAGCTTTGTCTCTCTTTAGAAAATTTTGGTCATATTGTTTTAGTTGAATAAAAGCTAGGTTTGGTATGACTTAGTGGGATAATAAACTAATTTTAGTTAATACATCATCCAAATAATCCAAAATGCTCCAAGAAAAGTTATTAGTTAATCAATATGAATGTTTTAGAAGTTCACCTTGAAAGTCAAATACAATTATTATGTAATAAAGTCTCATTAAACACTGGGGGTCAAGTAGGTGGCACTACCCCACTTGCAACTCTCACCGTTTTGTCACTGATTAAAATTAAAATGTTCCATAAAGAGTGAGATTTTTGTTTAAGCCTTTGGGATTCTATCATTTTAAATTGGTCTACTTAGTATTTAAATTTTTTATTAGTAGATTAAGGTTTTTTCTTCATTTTAATTCAAACAGACTGATGCTGTCATGTCCATTTACTTATTTCAAGCATCTTATCAGATTAATCATCACACCACTCCCGCTTGTTACAAGACCATGACATTAATAGCCCACGATAAAAAATTGTATATCTTATTAAATTTTGCTAGAAATAATATTCATAGTGTTCTTTCGATGAAATAAGAGTATATGTGTTTTTATAGAAGCCTAACCCATATATCTTTTTAGGATGACTCTCTTCCCTACACTGTTCATTTTAGAGTGTTTTTATTCTGCATTCCTTTATATCACTCTGCACTAGTTATATTTCTGTCGCTACCCGCTCCCCACCCTTTGGGCATTTTGTCAGAATGGCCTATTTGGAGGGAGGGAATGTCAGATAAATGAGATAATAACGTTGAAAATAGTCAGACCTGGAGTTTTGAGAATTTTATTATAAGCTCTAGCACGTGGTGTGATGTTGTCAGTTGTAATTGTATAAGTTCTAACTAAGTCGTTAGTTCAAGTCAGTAATTTTTAGCAAATAGTCCCTCTTAATTGTTTACACAGGTGATTTAACTCTACCTCGAACTGGGGCCAGGATTGTACTTCAGTACTGCTCCCCCCTACCCCATCACCAAGCTCTCACTGCTCTATATTGTATCTCCCACTCAACGTTTTTGATAGTTCAATAACACTACTGTGTTAAGATGATTATAACAACACATTTATTATATTATTGTGGACTGTTTGTGTTTGACTGGCTGACTCGGGCTTTCAAAATAAAAAGGGAGCGCATATCTCTTAGGTAACATTAATATGGCCTAAATGTTACAAGACACTGACATTTATTTAATTTAATTAGATAGTTAAAACCACAAAATACAATTAAATTAACATTTGGTACACATGATTGATGTTCCCGCATATTATATTTAGAGAAATAAAACCTGGAACCTTTGGCTTAGTGTACCACTGCTATAACACTGAGCAATCCAAGTATGTCTTGTGCTCAAGGTCACAGATTATTTGTAGTTTAAGGCAGAGTATGTGACGGATGTAAGAGATCAGCATACACTTAAAGAAACGATCAGAAAAACAGCCACAGTGACTTGTCATCTGCTTCAAGGTGCACAAATTTTAATTGAATAAGGTTGTATCAATACACAATAAATTGAAATTATCATTTTTGTTATGAGCGATTGCCATCTACACATATTAGTTTAAATATACATACAATAGTATTCAGGACAAGTGGATTGTGCGACATTTGGCTTAGCATGTCAATACTACAACCCTGAGATTTATAAGTTCAACATATAATTAAATTTGTGGGCCAATTTTTACTAAAACACTATGCCTTAAAGATTAGTAAAAGGGTGGAGAACTTTTTCAAGAAAAAAGAATACTAGGACTCAATATTTTATATCCACAAATCATTTAATGTGTTACTCCTACCGGTGTTTTTGTACTTTACAATGTTCCACTGATGTTTTCATCTAACCTTTGGTGAGTTTTCATATATTTATGAGAACAATGATGTGATTGTTGCAGTGGAGACCAAGCCAGAGCAACTACCTGGGCCGGTATTAAATCCTCCAGTACCAGTGGTGATTCCACCAGTGGCAGGTTCTCCAGTGTCTGTGGAGAAAGGTGTGATGAACTGCACCGGACAAGGGTTTGTGCGTGATTCCAATGACTGTGCTGTCTACTACAGGTGTGAGTGGGCTATGAAACATACCTACATATGTCCAGAAGGGCTCTTCTATGACTCACAGCTCACACTGTGCAACTGGCCAGAGCTCACAGACTGTCCTTTACAAGCTGCCATCATGGAGCAAACCACACTGGGTGAGATACCTTCTTCAAGAAATGTAATGTGATTCTAATCATTTTTGGGGTTTTTGTTGCTATGGGTTTTATATGACTAGAATAAGCAATTTGGCAAGTTATTGAGGAAAAATATAAAAGTCCATTATTAATAATACTTTAGAGGTGGGGAACAGTTTGTAATCTGAAACTCTCCACCCCCTTAGTAAAACACTATTAAAACATGTAGTGGTGCTCGGTTCATGTAAACATTGAAAGCTCTGCTTGCCTACTTTCAACGAAATAATTCTTATTCTATTAAATAGATTAAAATAACTTAAATATTTAAAAAAATCCCAAATATAATATTTTTTGCCAGTATCTTTATTTAAGCTCTTTTATTTTTCAAGTGTGTCTGTGGAGTTGTCTTCTCCGCGAAGCACACGATAGTGGGATAGCTTACTAAAAGCAATCTCAACCGTGCCTCTATGGCCTTTAAATGGCATGAGGGTTGAAAGGGAGGGAAAACACATGCACGTCTTATAGATCCCTAATACGATCAGTAGAGGTAGAATAAAAGCAAAGCTTAAACTGCCTCTTGCTATCGTGGAATGAAAGAATAACTGTAAATATCCACCTAGTGCTCATTGTAAATGTAGGAAATGGAGCATGCGCAGTGTAAATTATATGTTAGTTGTGTTTACTGGCGGGTCTTGTATGGGTCATAATTTGTTTTATTAAAGTGTTATATTTTTTTTTTATTTGAATTAATATAAATTTATAGTTTCGATGTGTGTGTGGGTAACGAAGAATGTGTAATTAGTAAATTATTAGTGAAATCTTTTTTATGTTTTCAAGATTTTGCTTTTTAAAAGTGAGAGTGTTAAAACTGGTAGACCAGTACCTGATTTTCTGAAACTTACTTTCAATTGTTTTAAAGGAAGTCTTAATCCATAGATTTAAGTTAATTTATTTTAATGACATTTTTTTTTGTTATACTCTAAAAATGGTCATCTACTCATCTTAAAATTAGTTCATGATTTATAGTTTAATTTGACTTAAATTATGCTCCCAAGAATTTAATGCAAAAAAACAAAACACAAACAAATCATTTTCAAGGCTGTTTTCCCAGCTCCCAAGCCCACCAACCACCACTGAAAACATATTAATTGTATGTTAACTACATGATTAACATCAGTTATTAGGATAGCCAACAACACATAATTGACCCTGAGGCAATTGAAAAATTTGTTGATTGGCCAAACTATAGTTGCATTCAATTCCCTAAATTAGAAAATTAATTTAATATAGCACCAATAAAATGTTTTAAATTGTATAATATGGTGGAACTTTATTCTAAATATTATTTTCATAAACATTCAATAATTTGTTTACAATTGCAGCTTTAACAATTAAAAGCAACCCCTAACCATAAAAAATGTAGTACAAATGATGATTCATTGAATGGATGTCAAATTAGATGCTAGTTTTCATTACATTTTAAACTATCAACTAAATATATAGATTTGGTCATGCGAATCTTTAATCATTAATATAATATTTGAACACTATTACAGATGTACTAATTGACTAATTGAGAAGTGCTAGGAAACTCAAATATTGGTGGAGGATTTCAAGTGTAGCTTTCTCAAGCAGGATGTGAGTAGTTCAGAGTACACTATAGGCAAGAGCTGTAGCTACACGTGTTAAATGTTTTAGTAAGAAACAAAATAATAATCATTTAATTAAATAGAGCTCCATTAATCATAATTCCTGATTTTTTTTGGTGTGTGTGTGTGTGTTTCTCAGTCCCTCCAGTGATGGTGAGCACGGCCGGCTCAGTGGCTGTCTTATGTCAGTCAAACGGGATGTTTGAAGATTCCTATGACTGTCGAGGATACTATGTGTGTCAGGATGGACAACCTCAGCGATACACATGTTCCTTGGGACAGTCATTCAATCCATCTACAGGACTGTGCCACTATGGCACCTCTCCACGCTGTGCCACACAGGTCAAGACCAGACAGTATTATGAAGATGAGTTTATAGGAGGTAAGATATTTCTTACTTGGATAAAAACACTTAGTTTTTATTAAGTCTAATAAAACACAATTTAGACCTCTTCATTCTTTATAGAGGCATAACAGTCAACATCATATTTCTTTTGTGTTCATAACTGATGTACTCCATGTGGTTTGCTCTTTCAAAAAGCCTACATTTTATAAGGTAAAGATGTCCCAACAATAGTTTTCAAACAAACTTGAAACATTGTTGTTGAACTCACTTGCTTCATCGTTTTTAAAAATGCTTGAATAAAATGTTTCTGTTGGAACATAGGGCTACTTGCAATAAAATTGTTTTGATAACCTTTATAAAGCTGGTGAACATGTTTACAACAAAGATGGTGAGTATACTTGCAGCAAAGTTGTTGAACATACTTTTAGTGGATTTGTAAAAGCAATTATGGTTTGAAGTCTGAAGTTTTTGTGAGTGTCACATGTTCCACTTTATCTTTATTAATTTATTTACTACACATGACTAAGAATTCAAACAAACTAGTCAGTATTTATATTTTTATACCTATGTGGTTTGTCAATAATGCTGTGGATTATTTTACTTACCTTCTATAGTTAGTTACATTACTGTGTGAGATGACAAATATTGACTTGATCTTATGTGTATTTTGACTTGCAAATGGTTGTATTGTGAGTTAATCTTGTGTACCTCTAACATATTGAGAATTATGTGTGTGTAAATATGTATTGTTATCATTAATAGTTAATATGTTCATGCCATTAAATCAGGTACCATATAAATGACAAGAACCTACTATCTCACAATTATTTATAAGCAAATAATTAACTTAGTTAAAATGTATATTCGAAATATGAGACAATAATCCACAAACAAATCTGAGAAGGGAATCCAAGGTCTCCCATGTTCTATAATTTGTTTGAGGGGGTTGACCCTACGCCGAGCAGCCTCCACATGTTCCGTTGTTTCAGAGGAAGACTACAAGGTCATGTGTTATTTCACCAACTGGGCCTGGTATCGCAAGGGAGAGGGGAAGTTTGTTCCAGAACACTTGGACTCCAGGCTTTGCACACACATTGTGTATGCTTACGCCAGCTTGGACCCTAATGATCTGGTCATCAAACCATTTGACCCCTGGGCAGACATTGATAACAGTAAGTGAACAGTAAATTATTTCATATAGAATAGATCTTAATAACTTACAAAATTAAGCTTCAGATGGTATAATATTGAGAAGAAAAAAATTGAAAAATTCAATAGAAGCAAGGCAGAAACTAGAAAAAAGAATCAATATTATTAATTCAAGCAACAATTCACTTTTGAATCTGACAAGTTTTTAAAATATATCACTGAAGAATAGTGACTTAAATAAATTTACAATAATATGAATAAAATAAATTAATAATCTTAAGCAAGGGTTAATATGTCCTTAAATAAATATGGAGGGAGTGCACAAAATGAAGCACTAATAAAAGTGAAATAAAAACCTAGCACATATTTACAAACACTGGAATATTTTGATGTCACATGGCATCTTCCTTAGGAGGTAGAAGATATTGTTTAAAAATTTTAAAAAATCTATAAAATGTGTGAAAATTCACATATTCAAAAGTATGTTATTTCCGATTTTCAGACTTCTACCAGCGTATCACTGGCACAGGTCGCCCAGGGGCAGGTGCAGTGAATGTTCTCCTTGCTCTTGGTGGTTGGACAGACTCTTCTGGAGACAAGTACAGCCGGCTGGTCAGTAATGGATCAGCCAGGCGTAAGTTTGTGACCAGTGTTGTGGCCTATCTGCGGCGACACAACTTCCGGGGGCTTCAATTGGACTGGACTTATCCCAAATGTTGGCAGAGCAACTGTGGAAAGGGGCCTAGCAGTGATAAGCCCAACTTCACTAAGCTAGTGCAGGCAAGTAGCTATTGAAAATAACACAACAGTTCATGTTACACTGCAGGGGGCTGTTTTGAATAGTTGAGGTATGTTCATGTCACTTTATAACTTTAATTTTTAGAAAATATAAGATAAAATGCAAGATTTTTTTCACATAGGATTAAAGCTTTTGACATGATATGCCTAGTATTATTATGACGTAGTATATTAAGAAATGTGTATTTCTTTGATGGAGTTTTTAGCCTCTCTCTAACAATTAAAGCTGTATTTCGTTAAAATTAACTTTACTTACACCCAGTGGCGGATTTACACATTTGGCGCCAGTAGGCTATTCAAATTTTGCCGCCCCTACCAACCTCTACAATGTGTCAGTTCCTAGCTGATTTTTACAATCCAACAATTTAGTTAAGATTGCACAAGAAATAGTTTTTGGGTATATTTCTGAGCTAATAAAAGCTCAATCATGTACTACTAATAAAGCGGGTTAAGGTATGCCTTAATACTACTTACACAATAATGTACATTCGGTAAACATAATTAAATAATTTTTATTGCGCTTACTTACAGTTTAAAAACAATATATTCAATTATATGGTAACAATCCGGCTGATGATGACGATGAAATTCAATTAAGTTATGAAAGTTTTACAATTCCTTTTTGCTTGATTTTCTATTCGTAAAATCATCAATTATATCGTCGGATTGAAATCTTTTTAATTAGTTCTGACTCTATGCACAAAAGAGCTAAGGCGTTTACCTTTTCTTGGCTTAAGGTAGATCCTAGATAATTTTTCACCCGTTTTAAGCAAGAAAAGCTTCTCTCACCCGAACAATTTGTCGCTGGTGTACATAGAGCCATGCGAACTGCTATATTCAAGTTTGGATCAACGTTTTGCAAATTCTGTTTTCGCAGGAACGAAGATAGACTTTCCAATGATCCAGAATCTGGTTTTACCAAAATTCTTTCAGAAGAAAGGTGGCATTGAAAATGTATGCATTCTTGAACTAAGTCAGTCTCTAAATCATTAGGATACATTTCTTCCAAGAAAAGGGCTTTTTCCGTAAGGGTTGATGATGACAATTCACTCATTTTGATCAGAAATGAAAACTTTTCATTGAACCTGTTGTAGGCCTCCTGCCGTTTTTCTAATTCGGATACGAGTCTATTAATGAGGACGAGAAATGTGTTAACCCTGAAAGTATCACTCGCAGTCATTCTCATTTCTTCATCGGGTGTTTCATCATAATTTTTTTTCCTTTTCGGTTGTCTTTTTCCCATGTCTTTTGTATACTGCTTTGAAACGCTTAATTCCATCGCCTTTTCTTCGAAATACTTAAAATTTTCTCGTTCAGCTACGAAAAACCTGCAAAGAGATTCGTAAAGATTGGCAACAGTGATCAAATCTACGGTAGAAGCCTGAATTTGAACATTCACTTTGTTTATTCTTTCCAAAAAAAACATTCCACACAACAACCATTACCGCCGTTTCCAGTTTTTCTAAATTCATAAGTATTCCCGTCGCTTCGTTTCGCGTTACAGGCTTTTCGGCACAATCATCCTTGATTGAGTCCAAAGTTTTAAGGACTTTGTGCCAAGAATCTCTCAAACTTCTACATGCGTCCTCTCTAGCTGACCAACGTGTCAGATTTACTCTCTTTAGCGTTTTCCCTTTCCCGATTTCAGTCATTAATTTTTGCCAGCGTTGTGTCGAACTTACAAAAAAAACTTAGATTTCTTGAAGCAACATGAAGAAGTGACAAGCTTCTGTACAAGATTCAGAAGCCGCAGTTACCACTAAATTTAAAGAGTGGGCAGAGCAAGGAAGGAAAAAAGCAAAAGGTGCTTGGCTTTTAATTTTAGCCTGTAAGCCATTGTACACACCAGACATGTTCGTGGCATTATCATATGATTGTCCACGACAGTCTTCAATATTTATGCCCAGTGTTTTGAGTTCCTAAATAATGGCAGAAAACATTTCTTCAGATTTATGTCCCACTGAGGGCAAAAACTTGAGAAATCTTTCACACGGTTCACCTATTTCCAAAACGTATCTAATGACGAGGGTAAGTTGGTCCACATGTGCTATATCTGGTGTTGAATCGATGATTAAGGAAAAATATTTCGCCCTTTTTATCTCGTCTCCAATCTGTTTTAAGACTTTATGACCCATCAAGTGAATAAACTCATCGCAAACGGTCTTTGATAAGTAACTGGTACTTCCAGATCCTTGATTCCCAAATCGTTCAATATGACTGGCTAAAAAAGGATCGAATTCAGCTAACAGTTCCAAAATCATACAATAATTTCCGTTATGCGGATCGCCGAACTTTTCATTTTTTCCTCTGAAAGCGAGGCCTCTTGAACACAGTCGCTTCACTACGGCAACAACCCTCTTCAGAACGTTTCTCCAATAAGTAATTTCTTCATCAATCTGAACATGCAGTAAATTGTCGAGTCGGCCATCAATCTTACTTCTAACTTTCAAACTAAGGATACTAGATTTATGACGCGCAGAGTTTTCATGCTGAGCTACTCGGTGTTCTGCATTTTTCCAGTCATTAAATCCTTCGTTTTCAAACTGAGTCTTATTCTCCAATGGACCGAATGCCAAACAGGGCCCGCAATATACAGATCTTTTACTTTCAGAATAAACCAGCCAATTTCGGTCATTCACTTCATTATTTTTCATTTTTCTTTGGAAGATACTCACTGGCAAGAAACGACGCTGATCAGCATATAATTTTTCACTTTTAGAGAAGTCACAAGACTTGTTTTGACCGAAGCCATACCTTGCGATAATCTCCCTTAAGGTATCGTTGATTTCCCATAAAGCTGGATCTTTGTTTAGATTTACTGTTGTTTCACTTGTTTGCACTTGGTCATTACTTAACGTCTGATTCTGAGACGCATCTTCAATTTTTATACTTATTGATGATTCCTCTACCGCCTCTTCGTCAAAAACATAAATATCCGTTTTTTCAAAAGTAGATTGTTCAACAGATGACTGTTGTTGTTGGGCCGCAGAGTTCAAATCCGTTTCATCTTTTCCAGATTGTATTGTGTCAGTGCATGTTGTTGAAGTTCCTGGTCTTTCAACACTACTTCCACTTCCACTTTTAAAAAAACTGTCAATTTTTATTGTTTTACGGATAACCTGTTCTTGTTCTTCATTTTCATTTTGGCCTTCTTTTTATACTCAGCTCCACTAAGTCGCCCATCACTCATTCTAACAATTTTCCAAGAACTGAAGTAAAAAAGATTACATTGGGAGTTTTATTTCTCGTACGTAATTAGCAGTATCCTTTGTTCAGACTTCAGACATTGAATAGTTACCTAACGTAAGTACAAGACATTTATTCAAGTATGATATAACAAAAAAAAAACGAAATTTCTTTGCATAGCTTCCGAAACAGCTATTTATCAAGTTAAACTACGTCTTACTGATTCGTTACGGATGATTTATTGTAATATATTATGATTACTTACCTACTATAAGTTTGTACGCACCGGTGATGTTATGTTATGAAATTATTCATACAATCCACGAAACACTTTGAAAAATTACAGCACACAACCAGAAAAATGTGTCAATTCGTTATGGAAATATAAATACGTATTAGAAATTGCAGGACCCAATCAACCGAGGCGGCTTTTCTTTTGTTTTTGAAGTAAATACGGGACGGGACTTCCCCGTTTGTATCGCCGCTCTATATCTATCTCTCTCGAACTCAATGCCACCAACACCACGCGGCGTATGCCTACAGCACGACCCCGCTTCGGCTCCGGCGCACCACGCCGCGCTCGTGCAGTCAGGTTCGGCCAGACACACTTAGCGAACGGTCATGTCACTCGTTCCCGCGCCGCAACCAAACGCGACTACGCAAATTGTAGAAAAATTTATCTAAGTGGTGAAACATATTACATGTTGAATTGTTTGTGTGGACCTAATAACATTTAGGTATATAAATATGACTCTTTTTAATTTCTGTAAGACAAAAAAAATTTTTTTTGCCTCAAATTTGCCGCCCCTAAAATCTGCCGCCCTAGGCTCCAGCCTACTCAGCCTGTTGGTAAATCCGTCACTGCTTACACCGGTTTATTAGGTTGTATAATTTATAGCTCTCTTAAATGAGTTTTAGAATATTATGGCCCAAGATTACTCTTGAGTGTGGCCGTATAAGCCTAACATACTCTCTAATTGATACGGGTGGGCCCAGAACAGTAAAGAAACATCCGCGTCGCATATAAACACCAGGAATACATTCATAAGGACATAGGTGACATGGAGAAACCAGTAAGGTGAGTCCTTATAGCTTCCCATGGGCATCACCTCTAGTCCTTACAGGAAAGAAATATGGTATCATGCATTTCTGTTGTGACTACAGAAAGCTTAGTGAAGTCTCCGAACTAAATCTCCGAAGAGACCAACCGAAAGGCTCTTCAGCTACACCGCACATAAGCTCAGTGGCTTTTCGCGGTGCAACCACTGCATAGTCATCGGGAACGGTGCAGTTCGCCGGACATGGACCTAGGTCCACAAGTGCCATTCTGGGTAATTGCATACCAAAAAAAAAACAGTACCAGCCCTGCCATGCCAGCCTGCCTTAGGTTACTTGGAGAAAAAAACCTCCACTGGGACCGGATGGAGGGAGAAGTTGGCTCCTCCTTGTGAACGCCCAATCCCGAGGAATTCAAGAGCTCAGCCTCCGAAAAGCTGTCTACGCCACCTTCTCTCTCCAAAATCTCCGTCTTTTTCCTCTCTCCTCCTCCTTAATCTGCCGCCCCAGCCTTTAAGACCTAGCTGTACGGAGTTGCCCAGCGAGGACTTCGAGGAGGTGCCTTGACCAGCTATCCCCCGCTAAACGTGTACGCACTATCAACCGCTTAGTGTGTCTCAAGACGGGAGTATCCTCCTCCTCACACACAGATGACCCGTTAGGGTCTTAGCTATGCTGGCCCTTGTCCATCACATTGCTCAGGGGCCACCCCGTGGAGGTGCCCCGACAGGATTTTTAGAAATCTATCAGTACCGACAGGTGGCAAAGACAGTCTAATACTCGTTTATATGAAATGTGTGCGGGCCCAGAGCGCTTCCCGGCCACTGTACGTCGGGTCGGTTCCTTACGCCTGAGTTCCGTGACCCCCAAGGAAGTGAGACTGTTGATGTGCACACTGACCATAAGGCAGGAGTCTGTTCCACAGTTTCAAAGAAGAAGGGCAAGCAGCACAGTAGTTATAGCGGCTATTGCGTTTAAACTATGTCATCGCCCAGGTGTGAAACAAGGTAATGCCTACGGATTTTCAAGAATGCCGTGTCACCAATGCAAATGGGTGAATGATAACTCAAATGTGATTACAGTTCCAGGTGCCCTCACACTCATGAGAACCCTACAGAAAACTATTCTGTGAGGACACTCAGAAAATTACAGCCATCATTTATTTCCAAAATGCAGGAGCCTCACCCATAGTGTGGAACCCTGCTGTGTCGCCTGATGAGCTACTTCAGCTATAGCTAGAAGATATAGCGATCTGTCCTCTTATACAGTGGAAAAAGGCTAACAACCACACTCCTCCTTCACACCCCCACCCACAAGGATGCCGTTGAACTTGGGAGAACTACCACGAGTTTGTGGGCCCAGTGGGACCAATTAGAACTTAAACAAGGTGTTCTTTATATTGATGTTTAGAAGAAGCCGGAAATACTCGTCGACTTAAGCTGATTTGCCATGAATGCTTAAAACAGAAACTCTACAGAGTCTTCATGATACACCCACTGGATGACACTTAGGTATTCACAAGACGGGTGAAAAAGTCTGCTCACGTTTATATTGGCCTGACCTCCATTGAGACACCACAACGCAGGTCATGCAATACCCTGATTGTGTGGCTAGGAAATCTTAAACAATAGCTAAGGCACTACTACAGAAGTTTGGGTTGCTGAACAACTGCAACGGTTGGCCATAGATATATTAGGATCCTTTCCAAGTACCAAATAAGGAAATGAATTAATTATGGTTGTATCAGGCTACTTTACTTGTTGGGTGGAAGCATATGCACTGCCAAACCAGACGGCAATCACTGCGGTAAGAGTCCTGGTGAATGAATTAATCGGCAAGCTTAGGGTCCATACTGAACTTCACACTGACTAAGGCATAAATTTTGACGGGACAGTAATCAGACACTTGTGTGATATATTACAGATTGCGAAGATGTAAACAACAACTTGCCACCAAATTTCAGATGGTTTAGTGGAACAATTTAACCATGCATTACTGCACATAACGTAAGGTCTCAGTCGGTAAATTAAAATCAAATTGACTTGGATATAAAGTACTGCACATAACATAAGGTCTCAGTCGGTAAATGAAAATCAAATTGACTTGGATATAAAGTTACTTCATCGAATGATGGCATATTGTAAAAGTGTGTACATGAAACCACTAAAACCCTCCCATTGAGGTTATGTTTGGAAGACAAGCTTTTTTACCAATCAATGTAATGTACAGGAGATCAACAGAGCAAGTATAGGAAGTAGCTACACCCACTTCATACACATTAGATCTCCGTAGGTGCCTAGAATTTACATAAGTGTAAGACAACGTGTTACACCTTAACTTCATCAGATAAAATAAAGACATTTAAATAAATAAGTAAGTAAAATATTGTCAAACAAAATAAAATATAACACATTAAGCCTAAAAGAGAAATATGTTATTTTACAGAGACTTGAGAAAGGCGAGACAGTAATTAAACTAGACACTGAGTATTATTTGGGTAAAGCTACAATTTTTTATGCAAAGAAAAATGCTTTGAAGATGCAATATGTGCTTCAAAAACCTAATCGGTTCCAGAAAAACTATTAATCAAGTCTAAGTTAAACAAGCCCTATATAAGCTAGCTCCTTGAAACCCTTAATACCATTTAATGGTAAAACATTGGTTGAAGACGAAACATTGATAACTGGAGAGGATGAATTAATGTCCATGACTCAACTTATATTACTAAATGTTTCAGCGGAACAAATTGAAGACAATTCATGCTGTCATGAAGAGTTGACAGACACGGAAATTACGTAACGCGTGCTGCAAAAGGATGAATAGGAAGAAACTAAAACAGAATTATTGTGGTTGGCTGATTTGTGATTTCCTTGGTGTGCATGGTTAAAAATGTGTTTGTGTTTTTATTGTTGTTTTATCAAAACAATTTTTACTCCAGTATCACATAGGTAAATACTCTGGCTATCCCTCCTAATTTAAACTGTAGTTTTTTTATTTAAATTTTCCTTAGGGTTTAAACATAATTTTATGAATATTTTAGCCTATTTATCTGTTATTATATGTGAAATATATTTGTACTAACCATATTACTCTTTCCTTTTCAGGAGTTAAAGAAAGAGTTTAAGCGCAACAACCCACCCCTGCTCTTGACCGCCTCTATATCTGGCTACAAGGAGGTGATAGATGAAGCCTACGACCTACCTAATATTGGTCGAGAATTGGATCTACTTTCTGTCATGACTTATGACTATCATGGCAGCTGGGAACGAAGAGTGGGACATGTTAGTCCACTGTATTATAGGCAGGGGGACCAGTTTCCCCAATTTAATACAGTAAGTTGGCAAATATGGCTATCAATATTTAAAGGACTGGGCAGAGCATTTTCTACTAATCATTCTTACCCCCCATGCTGATTATTTTGATTTTCAAGTTAACTATGGTAATATGTGGTAATGACACACATTAATGTTTGAATTAAAACAACTCTTGGTTTCTCTTCGTTAAATGTATTGCAAATTTTAATAAACATAATAAATGATCAGATTATAGAAGAAATTGAATTATGCTGTGTCACCCTACTTTTATTCGCACCGCATCTTACTACCGGTTTTGGTTATACGCCTACATACTAATTACACTAATTTGTTAGGGATTATAAATTTTAATTTAGAGGTAGTGCACCCACATTTGCGTGAAGGGAGAGTGGAAAACTATTTAGGAAAAACCCCTTTCAGTGCACCTGATCAGGATTGAACCCCGATCTCCCCATATTCGGCAGTCTAATCTAACATGAGAATAGTAAGTTAGACCATGTAACCACTGAAGCGAATGGACCTTAATTAAAGTGAGGTATAAGGTAGATGAGTGTTGCAGACCATTTGCTGCATATTCAAAAAGATCAAATTTGAGCATACATTATTTGTAAAATTAATAATGCATGCTAATAAAAACTGCAAAGTGTTGATACAATACATAGACCTTACATCTTGATTTTATGTTTTCATCTTTTTCATGAAGCTTAGCTAGAAATTCTTCACATTTATGTTTTAAATAATGTACCTACTAAAGAACCAAACAATACTAAAATATGACAACATTTATTTTATAAATTTAAACTAATAAATAGTTTTAATTAATTAATAATAATAATAATAATAATAATAATAATAATAATAAATAATAATAATAATAATACTTAGCACCACGTCTTACTACCCATTTAGGTTTTATGCATAAGTAATAATTACGCTAATGGGTTAGGAGTTGAGAAGGTTGAATATCGAGGAAGATAAGCCACATTTGCATGAAGGTAGACTGAAAAGACATTTAGGAAAAACCAGCCTCAGTTCACCCGAACAAGATTGGAACCTCTATTATCTCCCCGTCCTCGACAGTTTAACACAACACGAAACAAGCGTGTATGCCAACCACACCACCGAGGTGGGTAAATTGTTTTAATTAAATATTAAAGTGAATTAACAATTTCCAATAAGTCTTGTATTCATAAAGTCTTGATGCCCCCGCAAATAGTTTAGGAACTAATGTCCCCTTGATCTTTCATTTATTATATATATATATATATATATATATATATATTTAAATTTCTACTTTATTTGTTTAAATATTAATGGGAAGTTATGAGAACTTACACGAAAATTAAAGTTTTTTTAACAGATTGTTTCTTAGTTTCTAATTTTAATCTGAAAGGATTATTGTTCCTTTCATTAATCCCAGATTTGTCCTCATTTATCATTTAAAAAAAAGGATTAAGCATACTTTACTTTTCAAAACAAGGGAGTTTAAATGGGTACCGTATAAAGTAAATATTTTGTTGATTTGTACATACCATATATTCATGTGTGATAATGTTTCTCTATGGTGCTTTGTCAGAACTTCACTATGGAGTATCTGGTGAGTAAAGGAGCCCCCAGAAAGAAGTTGCTGGTTGGGATCCCATTCTATGGTCAAAGTTTCACCCTGGAGTCTCCTCAATCGTACAACCAAGGGGCTGAGGCACGAGGTCCTGGCGCCCCAGGGGAACTCACCCGACAGCCTGGAATGCTAGCTTACTATGAGATATGTGATAGGTGTAAGTATATTCAGCCATATCATAGTATTTATCCTAATGCGTGATATTTTGTGTTCTATAGAAAGTAGGGCAAAGCTGTTAAGACGGTCTTGTAGAATTGTAGCTCGCATATAACTTTTAATCATGGCAAGCTTGTTGATCGCTCACTCACCTTCAGCAACTGTTATTGGGAGGGTGCAGAAAATATAAAATGCTATATACACCTCTGCGAAAATGCTTTCTATTTGCAGTTTACTTAATGAATTGAAAATATCAAGCGGGACAGTGACACTTTTGCAATGCTACAAATTGTGCACACTCTGCTATTGAATACCTGCATTTCATTTGACAGTTCTTAGTGCTATATATATTTCAATGTTATATTCTCATTATGAGTTTTTTTTTAATTACAATAGTTTTTAAAAAGGAATCTCTACCAAAATATATTTTTTTTATTCAATACAACTAGACAAAAAAAAAGTCATAAGGACAGGGCCCACTTTAACATGGGGCCTGGTACAGCTCCCCCTCCCCCTTTATCTCTCTCATCACTGTCCCTGTGTGTTTGATGACAGTCTTTTGCTTGTTTTGTAGTGAAAAATCAAAGGTGGTCTCTTGAAAGAGATAGCTTTGGGGCCACTGGACCATATGCCCACTCTGGAGACCAGTGGGTTGGTTTTGAAGATGTGGATTCGGTTAAAGAAAAGGTAATTTATGAAAAAAATACACTTTATTAGTATCGACTTTAAGTTACATAACCCCAAAATAAGAAACCTGACAATTAAGGACTATGAACTCAGGTTTCTTTTATTCGGTTTGATACTTAGAAAGCTCCCGAATATGGCGACGAATTTGTGTCACATAAATAGAATATACGTGCTAATTTTAAAATTATTTGTGTAAAGATAATCAATTAAATAAATTTGTCAGTAGTAGTAGTAGGTATTTGAAAAATGTATCATGATTCAATCATAATCAGGTCATAATCACCTACTGTTTCCAGCCTAAGGTCGGGTCAGTTAAGTAAAATACCTCCATCTTCCTCTATCCTTCCATCATTCTTTCTCCTTTAATTGCTTTCATTCTTCTCTTATTAATTGCACACTTTATGTTAACTGCTCCTCCCGTCTCTTTCTTGGCCTTCCTTGCAGTCTTTATCCTACACACCTAATCTCCAAAAGTCTCTTTGGTATCCTCTCCTTTTCCATCCTCATTAAATGCCCATACCATCTCAGTCTTGCTTGCTCTACTATCTCCTGTACTCCCACTCTTTCCTAGATAATTGAATTCATTATCTTATTTCTCCTCGTGACATATAACATGCTTTTCAAAAAACTTCGTTCCCATGGCATCCACTTTCCTAGTTTTTCTTACATTGATTGTCCATGTTTCTGCTGTATATGTGACAATTGGTACAAATTACACCCTATACACCACTTCCTTACACTTCAAGGACACTTCTCTTCTTATATAAGGTCACTTATAAACTTATAGAACAACGCCCCCTGCTGCCCTCTTGTTATAATATCCTCTATACTCTCACCTTTTGCCTCAATCACGCTTCCAAGATATTTTACACTCTGTTCCTTCCTCAGCTATACTCCATCCAACTTTATAGCTTTATTAGGCCTAATCCTCTTCCTTGTCATTACCATCACTTCACATTTCACCATGATAAATTTCATTCCACACTCTTTCACTTCCTCATTCTATTCCCATAGATGTTCCTTTACTTCCTCTTCCTTCTCCCCACATACGATCAAGTCATGAGCAAACAATATGGGTTTCATTCTTCCTCTTAGAGTTTCCTTAGCACATTATTCTTGGCCATTTTAATTATCATTATAAATAGTAGTGGAGATACAGCACTACCATGTTTCATTCCATTTTTTATTTGTAATCACTCCGTCTACCACTTCTCCATCTTAACACAACTCATATTTGCCTCGTACAAACTCTTTACTCTTACTACAACTCCTCTTTTCAATCAAGCCTCTTCCATCTATTTCCAGACGATATTTCTATCCACATGCATAAATACCACTATAAAGTCCTTCCCAAATTTGTATCTTATTTCCATCATCTTTTGTATAGTGAAGATCAAGTCTATGTCAGACCTTTCTTCCCTAAACCCGTTCTGTTTCTCTCTCCCCCATCCTTCCATTTTCTTTCTTATTCTCTTTTCTAGTATTTTCTCATATATATTTTGTACAGTGGCACATCAGAGCTATTCTACAGTAATTCGTACACCTCTTCCTATTTAATTTATCAAAAATCGGTACTATAATTTCTTTTTTACATTCTTCCAGCCTTCCAGTAGCTTGTTCTCCTTCCAAATCACTACAGCATCCTATATAACCATTTAATCCTGCTTCTTCTGAAGCTTTTATCATTTCCACAGTTATTTCATCCACACCTGTTGCTTTTCCTTGTTTTATCCTCTTTAATGTCTTTTCTTGTCTTTTCTCTTTTCTTCGTTTCTTACCTGGCTAGAAATCGCCTCCTTACTTCCTTCCACATCCCGTCCCAACATCTTTGTCCATTTTCGCACCCAAGTTTTGCTGGATCTTCTTACAACACGCTTTGTTCTTCTCTTCATCTCCTTATATGCTTTCTCTCTTTCCTCATTCCTATTCTTAAAACTTCTCCTGAATGCTTTATTTTTCTCCTCCACGGCTTCCTTCACTCTCGCTTCACCAGGATGTCTCCTTCCACTTCTCTTATCACCTGTCCTTCCACTTACCTCTTATGCAGCTCCCACTAATAATTTCTTAAGCCTTTCCCATTCCACCTCTGCACTTTACATCTTATCCATGGGCATTAATCTTCTTGCATTTATTAAATACAATTCTCTTTTCTCTTCATTTTTAAGCAACACACCCTTATTCTTCTTTCTTGTTTTGATACGTTCCCCTACTTTCCATCCCACTATATCTTCCACCAACAACCTGTGATGATTATCTAGAGACACACTTGGCATTTCTTAACACTTACATTCTGCTCTTTCATTTCATTGTCCATAAGGGAGTAATTTATTACATACCTTCTACCACCATTCCAACTATATCTCAATACTCATTCGATCTACACTCATCCTATCAACATGCACAAACCAACGTAAGACACTTCTTTCACATTGACCTATTAGATTCCCTTTCAAACCATACTCCTTCAGCACACATTCATTACCGACTCTGTCCATAGAGTTTTTCCACATAGATTTCTTAAATATCTCATTCCAACTACATTCACGTTGCTCCTGTGTTTCTCCAAACAAAACCACTCTTCCCATCCATACAACAATGTTGGCGTCACCACACTTTTATATACCGGCATCTTTGCCTCTTTCGATACTAATTCATTCTTTGCGATAGTCTACATACTTTCAACTACTCTTCGAGAGGCATTCACCTGTCTGTAGATTTCAACATACCATTACCATCCATCCTTCTATTTTTACAGAACATTCTGCCCAGATACACAAAATCATTTATTTGTTGTAACAGTTCTCCATTTATATTAAGCCAATAGACATTTCCTTATCCGTTCTTATCAAAAACTATCACCTTAAATTTGGAGACATATTTTATAGGAAGATCCAATCTGCCATTCACCACATTCAATTTATTTAATGCATTTTGCAAATCACTTTCATTCTCAGCCATTAATACGACATCATCCGCATATAGCAGCATACTAACATTCGCTTTGTCCATTTGTACACCATCCGCATCCTCACAAGCATCCTCATACTTGATAACATTAAACAACAATGTAAATATAACACAACCTTGTCTTATACCCTGTTCAATGTCAAACCATTTGCTCTGTAATGCTTTTATGGTTACCCATGCTGTTTCAGACAAATAACTGGCGTCCACATTATAATAAAGTATAATAAATGACACTTATTCAACAAAAACCATTTATTTAAAAAAAAAAAGGTTATAAACTGTGAAGTGCCTCGTCGGGTGAATCAGATGTTACCTCTCAGTTGTTCTTTGTTCATATACGAGTGAACTGTCCTATCACCAGGCAACGACGCAACTCTCTTTCCTATGCTCACGGCGCCAGGCGGTGCTCTCATCAACCATCCCTGGAAAAGGAGTGGGAGAGAGTATGCTAACGTGCATTAATATGCTAAAGCTCAAATCTCCATCTAACCTTCACACACGTTTTACTTCCATCATACACCGCCATAATTACATTTACTAACCATGCATCCACACCATACTCACTCAGAACATTTCATAACATACTACTATATACCTGATTGTACACATTCTCCATGTCAACAAATATACAATACACTTTCTTCCTTACTGCCATACATTTCCCAGTCACTTGTTGCAATTAGATATCTGGTCCATGTAACCTCTACCTGGTATGAAATCATATGGCACGTCCCAAATCTTGTCCACAGTTTTTTTTAAATGTAACCTCTCAATTAAAACTCTCCCAAAAACTTTGTCTCGAATACTCAAGAAACTAATTGTCCTAAAAGTCTTACATTCACTATTACTGCCTTTGTACCAAGGAACAATGACAGCATTCTTTCAATCATTAGGAACATTAAAAATCCCAGCATACATTGAACTACTCACACAACCTGACAAGTATTACACTTAAGCATTCCACCTGTGACCTCATCTGTGCCCACAGCTTGGCCATTTTTTAACACTTTCATGGCTTTTAACTTCTCAACTTTGTTAACTCTTTAAATCATCATAGCATTTTTACTTTTTTCTGAAACTTTTTCTGCGTTTTTGTCATTCATTTGCTCAAAATACTCCCTCCATCTCTCTCTAATACTGTTTTCATTCCATATCATCTCACCACATTCATTCTGAATGCCATGGGTCTTTCCTTGTACTCATTCTTTTGTTCTCTTTACACACTTCCAGAACTTCTTATTTTCTTCAAAATCATTATTCATTCCTTGTCCTTCTTTAAGTCACACTTGCTCCTTACTTTCATTTACTTCTTTCTTTGCATTCATTTTTTTCTCTGTATATATGCCCTACAACCTCTTTTGTTATGTTTCACTCTTTTCAGCTATCCTTCGTTTGTTTGCTTCTTTCTTTTCTCTCACAGATTCTTTCACCTGTTCATTCCACCACACATGTTTTTTTAAGTTTCTTACCACTGCAAAGCCACATACATGTTTCACACACTCAACTACAATTTCTTTTATTCTATTTCGAGCACTTTCTTAACATTAGCATTTATTTCAAGAATCCATTCATGCTCTTGTAAAGTTAGATTTTTCGCCCAGCAATCTTTCATATTCCACTCTCACAATTTATCCTGAAATTTTTCAACTTTTACTTTCACTTGCTTAGTACTTTTGCTCTGCTTCCTCAAAAAATTCCTACCTAATTCAACTACTGAGATCACTAGGGAGTGATCATTTCAACATTCAACTCCATGCACAGTCCTAATGTTTTTTACTAATCAGCGTTCTCGAATCGCCCCTATGCCATGTAAACAAGTGAATCTCATTGTGCTTAACCATGTGTTTAACACAAATAAACCTTTTTCTAAACACAAACTATAAATCATTACCATTATCATTTACTCTGTCATTACCATACCTTCCTAACATGATTTCTGAATTTTCTCTTTGGGTACCCACCCATCCATTCACAATATCTCCTAGTATGATAATTCTTTCACATGGTTCACATGCATTCAAGACTTCATTGAGCTCATTTCAAAACTACACTTTCACATCTCATTTTCACCCTCCACCAGAGCATATCAAGCAACCAGCATAATTCTATGAATGCCTATTTTCATACATACCCATATAAGTCTAGATTACACCAACTTGTACCTTCTCACTAACAGTTTAGCTGTTGGGCTTAGGATTAAACCAAATATAATCTACTTTAATCTAAAAGGGCAAATATATTAAAATTAGTTGGTTTTTTGGGCTAGTTCATGGCCTTATTCCATTTTAGAATGAGTTAAGATTCATTAAACTATCTTAATATATATAATTCATTTGTACGTGTGTATGTCACTGAACTCCTCCTAAACGGCTGGACCGATTTTAATGAAATTTTTTATGTGTATTTGAGTGGGTCCGTGGATGGTTTAGATTCACAATTGGACCCGGTATGTGGCGCTGCAATCGGGTTCTAGGAATATTTTTTTTATTTTTGGGGGAATTTTTTTTGGGGGGGGGAAGGGGGGATTTTTTTTTTATATAGATCTTTCGCATATCAGAACATGTAACCTCAA
>CABFWB010000261.1:316412-362767 GCA_902151455.1 Timema bartmani
GCATATCAGAACATGTAACCTCAAAATTTCACCCCCCACCACCACCACCCCCAATATTTATAATAATAAATATAATATTAATAATTGACCGTTAAAACCTTCTGAAAAGTTAATGAATAATTGAACTTCTGAGAATAATTCATAGTTATGTTTGTTTTTCAATACAGGTGATATTTGTGGAGTTGTGGGCGAAGTGCCAAAAATGTAAAGATGTTTTATTTTGTATGTTGTCTTGACAAACACTGAATTTGTAATATTTGTGTTACTCCCTAATTGGAGTTCATTGTGAATTTGTAATTGTGATGATCACATAGTATTTGTTTTATTATCGAAATCAATTATGCTACCCAAACGAAAAGCCAACGTTTGGGCAGGACAACGTCTGTCGGGTCCGCTAGTAGATAGTAATAATAAAACCGTATATTTACTTAATTCTTTTTGTTAGCTTCTTGAACCCGCTAGTTTTGTTTTTATTCATCTCATAACTTACAAGGAAAATGGTAATATGTTATATCTTTCTTAGTGTTTTATATCAATTTAAACCTTCTACAAGACAGCAATTTATATTTCGATGCTTTTCCCTTTATTCATTTTATTGACATTAAAATAATAAAACAAAGTTTAAACATATTGTGTGGAAGATCAATAAGCAACTAATGACATTCTCTTTGGTATTTCAATATACTACCATTAACAGAGCAGTATGCTTAAATGCATATTGACTAAGGCCATCTTTACACTACCATCATTTTTGGATTATTTGTCACCTCAACCCCACCTTCATCTCAACTGTAGGCCTACATTTCATTAACAACATTCAGACAAATAGAGAAAAGAGTATGAATTATCCATCATCAGACAATAATGCACGTAAATGCAACAAACTTGAAAATGCTTGTTTTAAGAAAAAGTCCAAGCTTCTATTGAAGAATTAGGATTAAATTTGTTATTACATAACCATGATAAAATAGTTGTTAATATTTCAGAAATAAAAGTAAAAACACTAACGCACATTTCACTGTGTTAATTCCACAATATTTATGCCATGTGGCATTAAAATATTGAAGTCTTTGTCAATGTGTGTTAGTGTTTTTAATTTACTTAATTACTATTCATAAATATGAAAATTAGCAAAATAACACCTAGACACTGTAAGATATGGAATTATACATCCCAGTAATTTATTATTCACATTTGTACTCAAAATTACGATATTATAAATAAGAGCCGGTAGTAAGATTTATTTGTGTTAAGTTGTTAAGTTGCAAGGTATGGCGACATCTTTTTACGTCTCTCTTTGAAAAGCCAACACAGTTTTGTAAAGAGAAACACACATTGATGACCGCACCTTTTTTTATTTTTCTAAGAAGCTTCGAGAAGGAAATGTCGCTAGATATACCTCTTCAGAATATGAATCTACTTCACTTTCCTTCCTGACGAGGACCCATGTAGGTAGAGTCAATGAAATCTTAATCCGTGTTCTAAATCTCATGTGTTGGGAATTGTCATGTATATGACGTAATAGTCGGGCTTTTAAATTAAAATCTACAACGTGTGAAATATCTAGCAAAAAACTATTTATCTACATAAAATAAAAAATTATAAAAGACCAGAACTTTTAATTTATAAAATAAGACATCATTCCTTTTTAATTACTATAATACAGGATAGCAAACTTGGACCCAATTCAATCATTATATCAAATATCACACTAATGGTGGCGAACGAACATTAATATATCAGCCTAGCTCTTTCAAACATTACAACACCAGAATCAAACCCTTAGCTAAGTGCGCTGGTGCACAACCTCTGAGCTGCCATATCCAGTAATTGTCCTGTACTCAGGTTCATTCTTCACTCATAGCTTTAAGGAAACTTTCTTCATATTATTTATTATCACTTAATTATTTATTTTCTATAATCTTACTATGTTCATTTAAAAATATATAAAGTCATGGTTAAATCACTTAATTGTATTTAAAATGTTCTTGAAATCCATAAAGTATGGAACACTTCTTATCCTAAATTGTATTGCTTTCATCTAAAGAAACTGTTTTGTATTTGAGTTTTAACATTACAATCACAGTAGAAAAATGCACAAAGCAAGAATTATATATTTGATTTGTCATGGTAGTTAGTATATAAATAGTGCTAATGGTATAACAATGTATTTGTTTTAAGGCCAAGTTTATAAGAAACATGGGTTACGGTGGTGCAATGGCATGGACACTAGACCTGGATGACTTTGATAATCGCTGTTGTAGAGAACCATACCCTCTTCTTCGTACTATTAACAGGGTGTTAGGATTGAGTCAAGAGAGTGCACCAGTCACTGGTGACTGCACCAAGCCACCCGCACCAGTAACCCCTGTACCTCCAGTCCTGACTACTGGCTCAGATACAGGTGAGTGCTGGTAATTCAAGTGCTCTGGTTTAAGTGCATTCAAGTTTATTTATCGTTTTGAAAGAAAGAAAAATATGAGTAATCATTGTAGTATGTCAGCTTCCCTGATACTGATTTAATGATTATTTTATAAGATTTTTAGGAGCTATAGAGGATAGAAGGAGTGCTTGTTTGTGATTTAAAACCTACTCCATAAGTGGAAATAAAATAAAATAGTTGCCAAAATTCGAATGAGCTTGCCTTAGTACACATTGCATATCAGGCAATGCAAAAAGGCCTCGTGTATTTTTCATGTATACTGTATCTATAGTAAATTGTACAAATTTCTCATAAGTACATTAGCCAGGGATGATAAGCTAGCTCCCAACTTTTTTTTAAACATTAAAACAGCAAGATTTCATTATTACCTTGAATAGTGAACACATTAAAACAGCTTGGTTTTATATTCAGTAAGTAAGCTGTGGCTATCTATAAAACACAGTATAGATCTTTTAAACACGTTATTGAAAATATTGACAGTAATATAACAGTAACATTCAGCCCGCCAAAAAAAATCTCATTGAAACAACTAATACTGTATGTATCTTGCGATTAGACCATTATATTTAAATGCTTGAACGGTTCTTTAATTGCTTTGAAAGTCTGTAAAAGATAACTTCATTATAAAATAAATACATTAGGAATACGAGGGGGTTAAGAATATACCAGATTATTTGAAGAACTATTTACCTGGAGGGCAGTCTGAGTCCTTTGTGTAAGTAGACTTATCAATGATCTAAGCAATTACACGCGGATCTCTAAGCGAGCACTTGCCCTTGAAGGTATGACAACTCAAGGTGCAAGGAACATTTACCTCCATATAAAACACTTTATTGACAAGCACTTCTTTAAATGTCACATTGAAGAAGCTCCTGGACGAGTTTCATATGTCTACTTTAGATAAGGGTCCCCCAGGTTGCCAGTACAATTCCTCAGACAACTACAAAGTTCTTTGAATTGGTAGGCTTTCTACCATTGCGAGCAGCTTGGAAGGTGACATGCTAAGTATGCAGCACTAATGCATTGGAAGTATATCGCATTTACGGTAGGACTGTAAGTAAGTGATAGCAAGCAGATGGATCTTTATTGCAAACGTTTGCTGAAAGTAACTAATGTCAACCTGTTTGGATATAATTATTATTTTCTTAGTAATAGTATACTATCTATAATTTTCTCCTAATAGGTTGACATTAGGGAGTTTCAGCCAATCATTGTTTGCAATAAAGAACCTTCTGCTTGCTGTCACTTACCTACACTCCCACCATAGATGTGGTTTATGTGGCAAGTTTAGTAAAGTCTAATTATTTTGCATGAACAATTCTTTTTAACCATTATGCATGCTCTCGGCTGAACTATGTTACAGCACAGAAGCCCCATATACTTATATAAAAGAGATCAACATTCAGGTGCTACTGACAGTGAAAGGTACTTGAAATGCAGCTATAACATCATTAAATGCTCTCCAATACTTCCACTTTTGCCCTTTCTGTCCAAAAAACAACAGAATCACAACTAGTTGAATGCTTGAATTTTTCTTCCTCAACGCCTTTGCACGATTGTGTGCAAAAATAAATAGGAGGGATTTTCCAGTGCCAAATTAAATTCACAATTATATTTCTTGTCTCAGAGTTAAAAAGGAATGTAAATTTGTCAATGCAATCCCAAATATGTCGGTGTTTACAAAGTTTATGGAAATATCAGTCAGGGAATGAACAGTATCTGCAATAATTTTTTTTAAACTTTACATCCATTATTGTTTCCAGCCTGTGAGCAGGGTCAGTTTTTTATTCAAGCCATATATTTTCCACTACCGGCTTACTAGGCCTGTCGTAGCTTCATATGCCTTGTAATCTAACTTAAGACTAGGACAGGCACAACACCCAGTCCCTAGCCATTAATTCATCACTGTGAAAGGGTAAACCCACATTTCACCAATGATAAATTTTTCGGCCATGCCGGGAATCGAGCTTGGAACCCTTAACTTAGTAGACAGACACACTACCGACTGAGTTAAGGTATCAGAGCTATTCATATTACATACTAGTAAAAATAATTCAGAGTGAAAAACACAGTATAATATACTTGATGGTCTCAATTATAGGGGAAAATCACCACTCACTATAGATGAGCATGAGTAAAAGAATTTCAAGCCTTAAATTAATGTGGTGATCCAGTATTTGAATGTTTAAAACTTTCCTTGGCTTTTTCTTCACATCATTGTTTAAATATAATTTTTCTTTGTCCTACCTATTTTTTTTGTGTGACTTGAGTCTGATAACCATTCATGTGAGCAGTGACATATACCACAATTTACATTCCTTTGTGTACCATTACTACTGATGAGAATTACGCATATATATGTACTGTTTTTGACTCACATTTTTTAATGTGTTTATATCTTTTTGATAATGTCAAGTATAATATTTTAACTTTTATTAAATTGTTTCTCTGATATAAATTGCAACAACTCTTCACATAATCTCTAATTTCTTATAACACAATTATTAAGTTTTACCTTAATTCTTATACTATAATAGGTTTTAAAGTTCGTATTTTTTGGGACTAATTATTTTATGTACCTATATTATCCCTTATAATTTATACCATTCTCTGCACTTTTTCTGTCTCATATTTTACAACTATCTCCTTCGCTTGATCTCTATTATTATTAATTAGATATATATTGTTCCTTATTACAACTCATTATGTTTTTTATGAATAAAACAAGGAAATAAGACCTCAAAAACTCCTTGAGCTCTCCTCTACATGCTCTCTTAAATCATAGAAAGCTGTCCAAGAAATCATCATTGTGGGAATGGAAGATGATTGTTGCTACTAAACTTCTACTTTACCTCACTCTCATGATATATGAGAAGAAGAGGGCATTTCATTGTTCTTTTCTTGGGAAAAATGCGTGAAAGAGCGATATTTTCTAACAATAAAATATAGCCGCACTTAATATGCATGGCAAAAGTGTTCACTCACTATTACTACTGCATTGAGCTAATCAGGGTCTGCTCACACTCACACTACCTTTAATGCTTCCTTAACACTAAGCTGGTGGTAGCATGGCACATGCGCTGACCAGACACTCGCATTATCCAGTGGCTTACACACACACATATACACAAATCTTAACACCTACATTTTAACATAAAAGTTGGTCAAAAAATATAAAAATGATGTAATAAGCACAGCTTGTATAATTTATGAGTAGTAAAGGGGAGGGTACAATTCTAACAAGATCAAAACTTCCATAGTAAAATGAACAAAGCTGTATAGTAGATATCCCATGTCCCCGTTGATGAGACATCGCACTCATAACAGCTACTATTTAAAAGCTTAAGTTCAAGCACAGGTGTTTGGCTGCCTTCTTGGAAAATACTAATGCATAGATGGGGTTTCTCTCCAATAATTTTCGGCTCATAGCCGGTGAACTAAAGAGTGTTTATGTAAGTTTCCTGTTACATCAAAGCTGCTCCAATCATTTAATAACTATATATTTATTTAAATATTCTCCTGAATTTTTTATTTCTTGATAGTAAACTATTGTGAGAAAATCAGAGAAACCTTATAATTTGTGTCATTTTCCAGGTGAAGTAAGTCAAACCACTACTCCAACACATGAGCATACCCATTGGCCAGTTACGACACCTCCTACAACTAGGCCCTCTACTTGGCCAGTTACAACACGTCCTACAACTAGGCCCACTACTTCTTCTTGGACCACTACGACAAGAGTTTCTACCACATCAAGACCTTGGTTTGGAACATTTTTATACAGCTAACTCAAATATCTCAGATAAAACTTGCTATGGCAAGAAAACTGCTTGAATTATAGACTGATTGGTGTAAACTAGCTCACATAGGCTCATTTAATCAAATGAGTGATTTATAACATCATCATCATCATTATCATCACCACCACCAATTATTATTATTATTATTATTATTATTATTATTATTTGTTATGTGTGATGTCTTACGGCAGGTCTATTCCTTTTGTCAGTGAACTTAGACCGCCAATGCGCCCTACCTCCTCCTTCAACTACCAGAAATTTATTCTTTCCTTCACGTCATCCAATATATGAATCATCCTTCTTCCTGATTTCCTCTTTCCCTCAATATTTCCTTCTATGACGTCATGCAGAAGACATTTCCCCCTAAGGGTGTGTCTGATCCAGTATGTTTTGCACCAAAGAATCACATCCAAAATGGTTCTCTTCTCACCCACTCTTCTTAGGACTTCTTCATTTGTTCATTTGTCACCCTCTCTGTACATCTGATCTTATCAAGTGCTCTCTATCACCACATTTCAAAGCTCTCCAAGTATTTATTTTCCATCTTCCATGAGTTTAAGTTTCTACTTCATTCAGCGCGATGTTCCAAATGTGGCATTTCATCAGTTTCTTACTCAATTTCTGGTCAGCAGTAATTTCTTCTTGTTGGAAGCTTCCTTGGCCATGGCATTCCTCAACCTAATTTCCTTGGTGCAATAGGCATCCTTTGTCAGCAGACTTCCCATGTACTTGAACTGCTCTCTGTTTTCCAACTCTTGGTATCCAATTTTGATTTTCAGCGGCTCTTAATTTTTTTTAAATCACCATCACTTTTGACTTCTCAATGTTGATCTCCACGCCATATATTCTCCCTTTCTCCACCAGCCGGTCCAACATTTCCTGCAACTCTTTTTTATTTTTGGCCAGCAATGCTAGATCATCTACGTATTTTATTGGCTTGATGACGTGTCCTCCAATTGTGAAACTGCCCGGTACTCCTAGGGCTTCACTGGCCAGCCATTCTTCATACAAGTTGAACAGATTGGGTGAAAACAGCATCACTGTCTCACTTATCTTCCTATCTCTACACTGTTGGTCTCTTCATCAGTCACCCTCACCTTCACTTGCTATTCCTGGTGCATGTTTGCAATCAACCTTCTGTCCACACAGTTGATGCCAATCTTCTTTAGTATTTCCATCCATTTCTTCCATTTCACTCTATCGAACGCCTTATGCCAGTTGATGAAGTCATTGTAGACTTTGTTTCTTGACTTCCAGCACTCTCTCTGAAATAATTCTTAGCATCCTGATGGCATCTCTTGTTCCTTTTCTGAATCCAAATTGGCCTTCTTCCATCACACTTTGCATTTTCTGTTTCAGTCGCCTTTTGAGTTTTCTTGCCACGATATTCCCCACATGAGAGATTAATCTGATGACCCTGTGTCACTGCATTTGATGGCTTGTTTCTTTGTTTTTAGAGCCACTATAGTTACGTCTAGAAAGTCCTTGGGTCATTCTCCTGTTTCGTAGATCCTATTTATAAGTTAGTTGTTTCCGGGTTCCTTCAGAAGATCAGCTGTTATGTCATCATCTCCAGCAGCTTTCCTTCTTTGCATGTCCTTTATGGCTCTCTTTACTTCATGCTTTAAAATGCTGGGTACTTTTATGGCTTCCTCTACCTGTTCTTCTACTTCAATCTCTAGGTTCCTTGGTCGATTTTCCTTGTCATGCAGTTTTTCTATAAATCATTCCCAAATCCTAAGAACCTATTTATGATCCATCACCATCTGACCTTTGGGGTTTTTTATTCCTATTGTTTGCACACCTTTTTATTTTCATTCCCTCCCAGCTCCTTTGCTTTCTGGTACATAAAGTCATAACGTCCTTTCTTTTGCTGTTCAATAATTTCATTATATGTCTTCTCTATATAGTATTTTCTCACTTTGTCACTTTCTCTCCTAACTTGTTGTTTAGCCTCGTGTTTTCTTCTTTGTTGACGTTTATCCATTTCTTTATTTCTTCCATTTTCTGAAGTATTTCTGTTGTTCCCAGGACTTTAATGCAGTCCTATTCTCTTTTCCAAAATTATCATTTAGTACCTTCCCCACAAAAATATCATCAACGCTATTCCACTTCCCTTCCATGTTTATACTCTTTTCTATTACCTCACTTAACTTTTATTCTATTGAATTTCTCACAATGTCTCTCTTGTATTTTAATATTTCTAAGTCCCACCTCGGTTTTCTATTGCTCATCTTCCTGATCCTCTTCATTCTTGTTCCAATGTACGCCCCCAGCAGGTTGTGGTCCGAATCAATGTCGGCCTCTGGCAATGTCTTCACATTCTTAAGTCCATTCCTGAATCGCTGTTTGACCAGGATGTAACCTAGTCAGTACCTGCTGATGTCTCCTGGGCTTCTCCAGGTGTATAATTTTGTCTTCTGTTTCTTGAACCAGGTGTTTGTCACCACCAGGTCATTTCGTCATTTCACTGGCAGAATTCGATGAGCATCTTCCCTCTGTTGTTTTTCTTCCCCAGTCAATGTGGCCCTATGATCTTCTGCTCCCGTCCTTCTCTGACCACACTGTTCCAATCACCCATGATAATGGTGTTCACTTTAACTCTTCCTTCATGTTGAGTAATTACTTCAATTTCATCTTAAATTTCTTATACCTCAACATCATTGTGGTCAGTTGTTGGCATGCACATGTGCATTATCAAAATATCCATTGGTTCAGCGTTTAATTTCACCAACATTAATCTATCACTATGACACATCACTTTAGTAACACTTTTCACCACTTCATTTTTCATCACTATTACCACTCTTTTTTCTGCACTCTTTATACCTGAATTGAACATTGTGTAATTTCCAGACACTATTTCACCTCTATCTTTACACCGGACTTCACTTTAACCCGCAATGTTCACACCATACCTTTCCATTTCGATTTTCAAATTTTCCAGTTTCCCAGCCCTTCTCAACGTCCTTAAATTCCATTTCCTATGCTGAAAGAGAAAGTTGTATTTGACGATTGTTCTTTGTTGTTCGCTCCCCCTGAAGTAGTCCTCGCCCAGAGATCTGAAAGGGGAACTAGTTTGCCTCTAGAATTTTTTTTATTATCCCAGGAAGAGTCATCATTGGTTTTGCTCCTTTGGTAAAAGGTGTTTTTAGTATGAGTAATATAATTAGTGGTGTGTGAAGCTTTGAAAACTTCAACTTCACTTCGAATATTTGTAAGCTTCGACTTTGATTCGAGAGTAAAATTCCGGATTTTACAATTACTAAGCTTCACCAAAAGAAAAATATTTAAAGTTAATATATACATTTATGCTTTTTTTNGCAGCTATTTCGTATTTATTTCCTTCACAAATTAGTGTTAGTGTAAAAAAAATCTGAAGTGATTTTATTAAATTTTGAGATAATAACTTTAATTATCATTTTAAGATGAAATATATTAACTACGTTTGAAATAAAGCATTTTGTAAATTATATTTAATACCTAAATTTACAAAGATATGCAAAGTGTAATGTTTTTACCCTACATTAAATTTTTTTTTTTAATATTATAACTTTGATTCAGTTTTGGGAATATCTTCTATTATTTGAGTCAACTTAATTTCGAATTGAAAAAGTTGACTTCACACAATCCTAAATATAATTCCCAATTTGGCACACTGCCACATGCTCTAATATCATGAATGGTTCTTAACTCTCATCTTGATAAATCCTTCTGGCTCATGATTAAGTCATTGTTCTTACCAACCCCTATATTGTATAGTTAATGAGCAGTGGTATCCAATAAATAAGATTATTTTAAAACTAGGTAATTATTTTTATCACAAACACACTGTCACTAAAAAAAACCACAATGTATTTCCATAGCCAAACAGTCCAAAAATGTTTATCTTTTCTGAATTTAATATTACTGTTATTTGGTGTTGTATATCTATTTAAGGAAAACCTCTTTTTGCTTTTTTCGGTTCATTGTCCCTCCAGCTTCCTTTATTTGCCGCGTGAGATTTTCTACCTTTGCACAGTGCTGAGCAATTCTGTCATTGGGATACATATTGAATTGATGAAATCAATCAGGTGTTAGCATTTTATTGAATTCAGACTTTTGCTGAAACACAGAGTCAAGCTTGTCTAAGATCTTTTATGTGGTTGAACATGAGCATGATTTGAGATATGTCCATTACCGCCAAAATTGTGATCGTGGCAATTGCATCATTCTTCACTACTATGGAAGATCTTTTGCTACTGTTGGTTTCTCTTTGACTCCACTTACACTGTCATAAATGCCTTTAACTTTCATTGCAAACATAATCTGAAATTTCAACTATTGATAATTTCGCCTATAAAACTTACTGACCGCACTCACTTTGGCTCTTTCCACCATTTTTGTGTTAATCACCCACAACGCCCTTTCAAGGTTAACCAAGTCTAAGTTTATTTCCATTTTACTCGCGAATTAAACACTAAGTTTAATCAGACCACAGGACGACATGTCCTGGGCCCATACACTGTTAGAGTAATTTATTGAAATATAAATAAAATATATATACAAGATGGTTACAATGGTTAATTATATTGAGCAACCATGTGCTAATATGACTTTCTCAAAGGGAACTTCCTAAAACAAGATAGCAACGCTAGTACTACTAAGATGGCGTTAGTGTCAGCTTACAAGTACATGTGAGTGGTATAAACTTACCTGCTTATAGTGCAAGAATTACAATTGGTAACAACATGGATTTATTTGGTTCCACCAATTTGTGTTGAGTTTTACTCAATTCAGAATTCCAAAAACAAACAATATCTTGGTCTCATCTTTCTCTCTCCAGAGCACCTAATATGATGTAAGAGTCTTTCCATCCTATGAGAAATTTATTAGTTGGGTCAAAAGCCATGCAAATTAATATTTTTTTGCACTGCATCTAACTACACATTCTATCTATACTCCTATTTACTAATTACACTAATGTGTTAGGTATTAGGAAGGTTCAGTTTAGAGGAAATGTTCAGTTTAGAGGAAATGTTCCTTCATTTGTGTGTAGGGAGAGTGGAAAACCATTTAGGTAAAATTACCCTGAGTACACTCGACCAGGATCGAACCTCACTCTCCCCATCTTCGACAGTCTAGGCTATTGCGAAAGTAGCTACTTAAACCATAGAGCCACCAAAGCGGATCAAATTAATGTCACATAATCACTTACATGCACTGGTTGTCACACAATCCCCTTCTAATTATAATAATTACCAAATCTCCAAACAGCGACAACATTTCTGGATATAGTACTATGCAATTATTTCACCCCAAGTGGATCAACATTGACATTAAACTACCCCTTTCAGGTAGTGAGACGCAGATAAGAAAAAAATAATTAATTTATAGGGATTTAATTAGTTTTGTAAGCAATAATACTAAGGTGTCAATCTTGAATGGTATTCTTAATGAATTTTCTCTTGTAGATTTTATTTTAATTTATTTTTAGCAAATAGGCAATGAGTTTTTCAAACCCCACTAGGATCAGGAGATCCGATTGCTATTAGCACTCAAAAATGCAATTATGTTCCAGGTGGACTCCAAGCATAACAACCACTACCACTACCACCACCACCACCACTCCTCGTCCCACCACAACCACACGCACGCCTGCTACCTCTCCTCCACAGCCCTCTGAGGAGCCCTCCGAGTCCCCAGGCACTTGTGTTGCAGGGCAATACTATCCTGACCCCAGCAACTGCAATGCCTTCTACCGCTGTATTCTGGGCGAATTGCGCAAGGAGTTCTGTGCCACTGGATTGCACTGGAATGCTGACAGCAAAGTGTGTGACTGGCCCAGTGAAGCTAAGTGTGGCAAGAGTGAGTGATCTCTCAACAATAGTAATACCATGATATAGCTGGAACTTAAGCAATTAGAAACAATGTGTTCACTCAATAAATCATTTCATACCGTTAACAAACATTTCTGTAACTATAGATTACATTCAAATACTTTACATCCATTACTGTTTCCAGCCTTTGGTCTAGGTCAGTTTTTTTAATTCAAGCCATATATTTTCCACTACCAGCTGGCTAGGACAAGGACAGGCACCACATCTAGTCCCCGGCCGTTAATTTATCACTATTAAAGGGTAAACCCACATTTCCCCAATAATAAATTTTCGGCCATGCCGGGAATCGAACCTAAGACGCTTAGCTTAGTAGACAGAAACACTACTGATTGAGCTAAGGTGTTGTATGAGATTACATTCAAATACACTTATTGTTAATAGTATTTAAATATACATGATCACTAGTGTAGAGTTAAACAAAAGTCATAGTCTGTACTTTTGTTACTTTTGAAATACAAATAACATTTAATCAAAAGTATTAATCAAGTTATAAGAACCAAACATCATAGTTCAAATAAAATAACATACTTCCCTCACCAGTACAACTGGTTGAACATTTGTAGAGAGTTTTCAAACAACTATCTTAAGTGGGTATTTTCCATCCTTTGAACAATGATTCACCCAATGGCTACATTCTAACAATGGATTGTAAGGGTAAATATAAGTACTTGTTGGATTAAATAGCCAAGCTATTATGTTTGTTAATTATGGCATCTAAATATCATATTATTTAAATTGAAGAATGACACCTGGACACAGGAATTGAACCCAGAACCTTTTGCTTAGTATGCAAATGCTCTAACCACTAAGCTATCCAGGAGTTGTTCCGTTCCCAGGGTCATTCTTCACTCATATTTTTAAGGCAGAGTATTTTATGGACGTGTGGAAATTATCAGCTAACAATGACAATTACAATTGCTACCACAGCCACTGACGACCTTATCCAGGAGTCATTTTTCACTTTTTGAATATGATTATTGATATGGCTGTATCCATAACCTAAATATAATTTCGATTTTCAAAGATTTGCTATTCATGTACAATTAATTGTACAAGCATTTTTTTTCTTTCAAAACATAATACTAGGGATATAAAGATGATTCTCAAGTTGGTATTGCCCTCTGGCAATATATGAATGGAATACCATTAAAAGAATGAAATACCTTCAACATAATATAGTTCTTAAAGAAATATGACGGAATTGTAGAAAATAACTCACAAATACAAATAGGGACACTAACACATATTCACAAACAGTTCATTATTTTGATGCCGAGTGGCATCTTCCCAAGGAAGTAGACTGGACAGGAAGTTAGCTTCAGTGATGCATAGACACATACTTATTGATTGGAGGCTTAAAACTTCTCATCTTGAGTTTCTACAAATGTGTTTAAATGTAAGCTATTTGATGGATACTTGAACTGGGTGATTTTTTAGCTATGTGATCCATTGCTGTGTAAGTTACTATGTATCTTCTTAACTGGGTTTATTTGAAATATGATAACACCTTGTGCTTGCTTGTATAGTAGTTCTCAAAGTTGAGGTAATGAGTAGAGGCATGTGCCGGGACTTTTTTCTCGATTCTTAAGAATTGTTAAATGATGAAACTTGTAAACAATTGTTGGTGTATGGGTTGAATATTGTTTATTTGTTTTCTTGAGCCATGACAACATATTTAACAAGGCTGTGTGCTTCTCTCAGAGCCAGAGTATGTAAGTACTGAGGCTTCAAGCAGCTCTGCGCCATGGTGGAGTACACAAGCCTCATCAAGTGAGGGCTGGTGGCCGACAAGCCGGCCGACCACTGACCGTCCCAATGACTGGTGGACCCCTGCAACCTCGAGTAAACCTGTTGACTATTGGACTACCACAACACAAAGACAGACTGAAGAAACCACATCTAATCCACCCAATGACTGGTGGACACCTTCAGGGGTAAGTACTCAGTTTGCTCAAATTACTTTAATGCTTCTGGCCATATGTTTGCACAGAGCTAAACAAACATCGAGTGAGATAGTTAAACCTCAGCATATGGTATTAATGAGTGTAGGGAGAGTTAAATTTGGTGGTAGTGAGGGTGTTTCAAAATCGCAAGTTTAGGACATGAACTACTATTAAACTCTGAAAAATAGGATTATCCTATGCTATAAATATTTATTTGTTTGACACAGGAATAGTGAATCATAAAAGTAGTCAAACTTTACAAACGGCTATAAAACCATTATTTGTATTTTGCTTTATTAAATGGCTCAAACGTTGAGTAACATAACAACTTAAGCTATGAGTTTTGTGTAAAATAATCTTCAATGTATAGCTTTAAATAATAAAACTATATTGTCTTGATATTATCACAAAGTGCCTGCCAAAGTTTTCATAAGAATATCACGATACACCCTGAGAAGTACAAATCCTGTCAAAGGATTATTTCCAGTTGCGTTTCTTACATACTACTCTAACTTTATCAGTCTGAAGAGAGTTTCTTTAGGGGTCACTGTCAATACAGGAAGAGTGGTTAAAATTGCAATAGACCTCAATTCATAAAAATAAATACAAGCTATATTATACAAGGGCTTCAATAACAGCCGACTATCTGTCTTTTTTAATCATCCCCAACCACTTTATGTTTTTAGGGTTTAGCTCTACGAAAATGTACTTGTGTTGGAACGCATGGCATCATATGAATTAACAGCCTCATATAAATCTGATTCATTTTAGTTATGTAGTGATTATTAGATTAGAAACTTAATTTTTGGAGAAAGATAATGTATCTGTTTGTTGAGAATTTGTTTACGAGATACTGTTGACATGACTCAGGAAATCATAAATCTCGTCCTTTTAAAATATTCTTCAATTGTGGACGCTGCCACCTTATTGCGCTGGCAATGCTTATTATCAACATGAAACATTTACAGCTATTCCCCAACTTTACTCAGCATTTCCTCAGCGTATGCAAAACTTTTGTATAACTCCTCATATTCTTTGGTGACATTAGCATGAAGGACATTAACCACAATGTCTACATCTTTATAGACAGCCACTAAGTCACAATCAACTCACTGTGGATACTTGCATAGAGGTCGTGTGACAGAGAATACTTTTGCTGCAATGATCTATGGTGTGGTGAAGTGTCCTTTCACAACTGTAGCTAAAAGTGTGTGCTCTCTCTTAGCAGTTTCTTTTCATTGATAATAGGAATATACATTTCTTGAAACCCAGCAATTGAATCATGATGTTGCACCCATCTGCTCTGATACATGGCGATGAGTGCTGGATGCTTGTTATCAGGCATGTCTTGCTTTATTTGTGCATAGAAAATCTCACTGTGCTGGGATGAATCTCTGGAATAAACACCAACTAATGTGGATATTCCTATGTAGTTTCTAAATGGTGTAACATTGCAGGCACTAGCTAGAGCCAAGTCTATTGAATGGGCACTGCAATAAACATTTAAAAGAAACAAGGTTGTGTAGCTTTTTCATACTTATAAGCCCCCTGGAGAAGACTGCTCATTTCATTTGCAACATCGTATCCTTAGCCTAACATAGTGTCTAGGTCTTAAGCCTTTATTATTTAGATGAAGCAAAATATTTGAATACTAATCAGCAACAGGATAAAATTCCAAAGCGTATTTTGTAAGTATTTATGTTTAACACAAATATACTGAACGCAAAGGGACATTAGCTCAGCCCTAATTACAACTGAGGTCACATCTCCTAAGATATAAAAGGCTCCAAAGGTACTATTAGTATTTTTTAACATCTTTTCTTTATTACGCCCCCACATATAACTTTTAGTTTATTTGCATGGTTGGGCTGGTGTACTTAGCAGTATCACCACTCTAGATAGTTTTGGAGGACCTGATTATCACAGCAAGAACATAGCCTTGATGTAGGAAGAAATAAATACTTCAGCATTCTCATTAAATTATTTGGGGAGAATGTTTCAAAAGTGAATTTTATTGGGAGCGTATAACCTGATTGGGTAGTAGGACGCTGTGCTAAAAAAAATCATCAGGAAATGGCAGCTCTTATTAAATATCATATACAATTATGGTCACAATAATTTATATCAACATTGATCTGTTATACATAGCTTGTTAGGAATTTTATGAAATAATCTGGTGGGAAACCATACTTGCCTTCTCTTTTGTGACACATAACAATTTTTGATGCCTCCTTGAATTTTGACACAGTGGTCTCAACCTAACTAATGCTTTCTGTCCATCTTTCTTGTACCTTCTTCTAAATACATGTAACATGGCCAGAAAATAATTATTTAGTATTTTTTTAAATGCTTGTGACCCAGCTTCCAAAAGTTTGGTGACTTCCTTTTCCAATAAACTGTTAGAAAAATAAAACACAATAATTCAAAAAGCACCGTTTTTGTTTTTTGAAAATAAATAAATATATATATCATCCAAGACACTTAAGATTTAAATTAATATGAACATATATATATATATATATAAAGGAAACAATTATGTTCATATTAGTTTAAAACTTAAGTGTCTTATATATATATAGGAAACAATTATGTTCATATTAGTTTAAAACTTAAGTGTCTTATATATATATAAAGGAAACAATTATGTTCATATTAGTTTCAAACTTAAGTTTCTTGGATGTTGGATCTTTGGTAGCTACAAGAAAATCAAAGTGTTTGCAAGGAATCCTAAGGAATTTAAGAAAGATTTCTCTCTGCTAAACCTATTTTATTAATAGCATCTAATTAAATGTCTGCATTTATTAAAACAGCTTCCTTACTATTACTTAAATCAACTGTATATCCTAATTACTGCATTGTACCATTTAATGTCAACCCTTTGCTATGCTCTTGCATTACCCTAATAGCATACTATAAGGCTAGATTAAAAAGTATGGGGAAAGAGCATCTCCTTGTTTCAATCCATTAAGAATTTCAAAAGTATCTGATAAGGGACATTCAACCCGTAACTTGCCACGTGTATCTGTCAAATATGCCTCAATTAGCTTGAAAAGTTTTTTTTGAAACCCCAAACTTAACTAAGATTTCATATAATTATATCTTTTAACTAAATCATAGGCCTTTTTAAAATCTATATATAATTGATATACCATCATGTTGTACATATACAACAAATTCATATGTGTGTTTAGCCAAAAGTTACTTAGATACAGAATTCCTTTTTTTAGCATTTTTAATTCAATGTAACTATGCAAGGACCAAGGAATGTTTCTAAAATTAATTTTAACTATTGACAAAAAATTAAAATAAACATTTTAGTTTGATTTAATACATATTTTATTTTGAACGATTGTTCCACACCAAACAATATGTTCTAATTTTAACTGTGACATTTAATTGATTTCATTTCTCAAAATGGGTTTCAAGGAGGAATGGGAACGCCATCAAAATGCTGAGAATAGGAGAAAGATATATTAAAAAAGGTTGAAATGTCTATGCTGTGTTCATCTCTTTAGAAAAAGCCTTTGATAGGATTCATTGGAACTAGCTGTTACATTATAAAGAGGAGAGGGGTGGACTGGAAGAAGGAAAGAATGATGATTGCAAATGTGTATGTCGAGCAGGTCAGAGTACATATTATAAGTGAGAAGATGGAGGGAAGCAGGGTAGGCGGAAAAGTAAAGTTATTATCTCTCCCACACCTTGTTTAACATCTACCTAGACGAAATTATAAGAAAGTATTTAGATGGAGAAAGAGGGGTATGCTGTGGGGGGGATAGAGTGTATTAGATTTGTGGATGATGTGCTGTTATTAGTGGGGTATGAACAGGAACTGACAGAAATGTTGAAAAACCTGAATAAAGTTTGTGAGGAAAGCAGGATGAAAATTAATAATAGGAAAACGAAAAGTATGGTTATAGCACAAAATTAAAGAGGATTAAGATAAAGATTGAAAGGATGGAAATAGAGCAAGTCTCAGTTTTCAAGTATCTGGGAAGCTGGATACACAAAGATATACTATGATGCCAAGATGTCAAAACTCAGTTTTCCTTAGCTAAGGTAGCATTTAATAACAAGAAGAGACTGTTGTGTGGCCCCCTGGATAATTTGATTGAAGAGACTGGCAAAGTGATTTGTTTTGAGTGTGGCATTAAATGGGGGTGAGACATAGACATTAAGAAAGGAGGAGGAATATAGATTGAAAACGTTTGAGATGTTGGTGCGGAGGAGGTCGGAAAAGATAAGCTCGGTGGAAAGAGTAAGAAATGAAGTGGTGCTGGAGAGAGTTGGGGAAAAGAAAGAATATTAGAGGTCGTTAAAAACAGGAAAAAGAACTGGATTGGACACTGGTTAAAAGGGAAAGTCTACTGGTGGATGCTATGGAAGGAATGATAGAAGTAGAGAGGGGAAGAAGGCTTAGAAAGTTAATGGATAACACAAAGGTGGGAGGCAATCTAAATGATAAATAATTTTTCACTTGTATATTGTAAGACCACATTATGAAATGGTTAAAAATATATTTAAAGTAGTTTATTTGGGTCTTAAATTATTTCATTACAAAAGCTTGTGAATACATAGTAGCCTAATTTATTTCTGATAATTGTTTTAATTTAACTGCACTAATGGGCGCACAGTATAATTTATCAAACTTGTTTAGTTTGGTTTGCTGATGACAAGGAGATCCAAGTTTAAATCCTGGCCGGATGTACTGAGAGTGTTTTTTTCTAAATGGTTTCCCATTCTCCCATTGAATTTCCTTCTTATACTTACCGAATTAGCATAATATATACACAAGGATATAGTCCAAAAGGGTAAAAAATAAAACTAGTTTTGTGTTTAAACTTTTTTCTACTCCAAGAGCTGCAACAATATTTTTATAAATAATTTGAGATTCTTGTAAATAATCCTTTCAAAAATTATTCTAAAAGATTAATGACTTGGAAGTGTATCGTTTTATTTACCAATGATTTATTGAATGGTTCTCAACTAACCTATGTGAAACCCTAAAATTCCATGTGTTCATAGGCAAGAAAGGGTTTACGCTCAAAACTAGTCCTGCTATCAACTAAATAATTGATTTTATATCAGTTTAAGCTCTTCATAAACCAGAGAGAATAATTGAAGTAATTAAGCCAAAAGCAATCAATAACTTTATGATAATATATTGGCATTAGTAGTATTTATTTTCAAAACTCATCATCAACTGTTACCAGCCTGTGGCTGGGTCAATTTAGTAAAATGCCGCAATCTTCCAGTATTCTTCCACAATTCTTCCCCCTTTAATTCTTAAACTTTTCTCCTCTCACTTGCATGATTTCTGTTATCTGATCCTTCCATCTCTTTCTTGGTATCCCTTGTATTTTTCCAACATACTTCATCTCCATAATTCTATTTGGTATTCTATCCTTTTCCATCCTCATTACATGACCATAAGATCTCAGCTTTGCTTCTTCTACTATCACATTTATTCCAAGTAGGTACCCCATTATTTCAAGGATAACTTCATTCCTAATCCTGTTTTTCCTTGTGATAGCTAACTCTGTCCTCGATCACTTCATTTCAATGGCCTTCCCCCTCATTGTCTCTCTTACATTCAATGTCCACGTTTCTACTGCATATTTGACTATGGGTAAAAAGTACACCCACACACTTATATTCTCCATAGCAGGTTTCTTACACACCTATATAATCACTCCCCCTGGTTTCCTCTACTTGTTATCTCCTTTCTACTCCCACACTGCACCTCAATCACACCTTAGGATATTTTACACTCTGTAACTTTCTCAGATCTACAGCATCCAACTTTATAGGTTTACTAAGCCTTATCCTCTTCCTTGTCCTTACCATTACATCACACTTCTATGTAATAAATTTAATTTCACACTCATTCCATTCCTGTGCTTCCTCTTCCTTCTTCCCCCATGCCATCAATTGGAACCACTGCATCCACTCCAGCCTCCTCCATCGCTTTGCAGAATTTGTTTATACCCGCACTATCATATGCCTTCTCCCCATCCATGAATACCATTACCAAGTAAGTCCTTCACAAATTTGTACCTACTTTCCATCAGTTGTCATATGGCAAAGCTCCTGTTTATTGTAGACCTCTATTCCCTAAATTCATGCTGTTCCTATCTCCACCTTACTTACATTTTATTTTGTGTTCTTTTTTCCAAAATCATTTCATATATTTTTGTAGTGGCACATCAGTATTATTCTTCTATAATGTGTACACCTCACCCTGTCACCGTCCTTAAAAATCTATGATATAATTACCTTCTTTCAGCATTTATCAAAACTGTAAAAATAAAGTCAATGAAAATATGATTTTTATTAAAAATAGTAATTATGAACTATTAAGTAAAGCCAGTGCTGTGTTATTGTAATATGGAGCAAAAGTATTGCAGCTAATTTACATTGATTGTTTTTATTCTTTATTGTTGTCAGACAAGTCTGAGCACAGAGATGCCTGTCGTAACACCCTCTGATCCTGAGATAACGTGCATTAGCGGCCAATATTATCCAGACCAGAACAATTGCAGAGCCTTTTATATCTGTGTGAACAATCAGCTGGTGAGACAAACTTGTGCTCAGGGATTGGTCTGGAATCAGGATCAAACCATGTGTGACTGGGGCTTCAATGTCAAGTGTGAGGACTCTTACAGGAAAAAGCCTTGTGAGTTATACTGGGTGTATCTAATAGTGTTACTAACCAGGGTTCTTACAGGAACAAGCCTTGTGAGTTATACTGGATGTATCTAATAGTGTTACTAACCAGGGTTCTTACAGGAACAAGCCTTGTGAGTTATACTGGATGTATCTAATAGTGTTACTAACCAGGGTTCTTACAGGAACAAGCCTTGTGAGTTATACTGGGTGTATCTAATAGTGTTACTAACCAGGGTTCTTACAGGAACAAGCCTTGTGAGTTATACTGGATGTATCTAATAGTGTTACTAACCAGGGTTCTTACAGGAACAAGCCTTGTGAGTTATACTGGGTGTATCTAATAGTGTTACTAACCAGGGTTCTTACAGGAACAAGCCTTGTGAGTTATACTGGGTGTATCTAATAGTGTTACTAACCAGGGTTCTTACAGGAACAAGCCTTGTGAGTTATACTGGGTGTATCTAATAGTGTTACTAACCAGGGTTCTTACAGGAACAAGCCTTGTGAGTTATACTGGGTGTATCTAATAGTGTTACTAACCAGGGTTCTTACAGGAACAAGCCTTGTGAGTTATACTGGATGTATCTAATAGTGTTACTAACCAGGGTTCTTACAGGAACAAGCCTTGTGAGTTATACTGGGTGTATCTAATAGTGTTACTAACCAGGGTTCTTACAGGAACAAGCCTTGTGAGTTATACTGGGTGTATCTAATAGTGTTACTAACCAGGGTTCTTACAGGAACAAGCCTTGTGAGTTATACTGGGTGTATCTAATAGTGTTACTAACCAGGGTTCTTACAGGAACAAGCCTTGTGAGTTATACTGGGTGTATCTAATAGTGTTGCTAACCAGGGTTCTTACAGGAACAAGCCTTGTAAGTTATACTGGGTGTATCTAATAGTGTTACTAACCAGGGTTCTTACAGGAACAAGCCTTGTGAGTTATACTGGGTGTATCTAATAGTGTTGCTAACCAGAATTCTTACAGGAACAAGCCTTGTAAGTTATACTGGGTGTATCTAATAGTGTTACTAACCAGGGTTCTTACAGGAACAAACCTTGTAATTTATACTGGATGTATCTAATAGTGTTGCTAACCAGGGTTCTTACAGGAACAAGCATTGTAGGTTATACTGGGTGTATCTAATAGTGTTACTAACCAGGGTTCTTACAGGAACAAGCATATAGGTTATACTGGATGTATCTAACAGTGTTGCTAACCAGGGTTCTTACAGGAACAAGCATTGTAGGTTATACTGGATGTATCTAACAGTGTTGCTAACCAGGGTTCTTACATGAACAAGTCTTGTCATTTATACTAGATGTATCTATTAGTGTTAATAACCAGGGTTCTTACATGAACAAGCTTTGTAAGTTATATTGGATGTATCTAATATTGTTGCTAACCAGAGTTCTTACATGAACAAGCCTTGTCATTTATACTGGATTTATCTCTAATTTATTCACGAGCTTAGTTTACTTCGATGACAGCTCAAAAATCTACTAGAAATAGTCCCTAAAGTATCCCTACTCCAAAAGACGACATCTTTCACTTTGTATAGCTGTAATGAAAACATATGGTAATGTATGAATGTGATAGTTAACCACAGTAATCTAGGCCAATATTATTTATATATTTACTTCAGGTCGGGCACAAACCTTATTTATCGTTTCATTCCACTTAAAAATTATTATTCACAGCACTTTCCCTAAAGTTCTAACAAATGTTGCTTCAAAATGGCGGCCAACGAATTTAAACCATGTGATTCAACATGACGTAAAGAAGTTATTTACAATGATACACCTACGCAGTGGATAGAATATATTTTATTCACTTAAATATTTTGAAATACGATAAAATAATCATAAAATAATTTATTACATGTAAAAAATGACACGTATTTTCTCTTTTCCAAGTAAATATGATTCCTGTATTAAAAGGTATTAATGTATGCACTATATTACACATCATAGATAATATTCTAAAAAGAAGAATAAGTACTTTCTTAATAATATTTGGCAGTACTAATGAGTTTAAATATTCAGGAACAATTTTAACTATCAATGATGATATTAGATTGGAAATTAGGAAAATAATACAGTCGGTAAATGAATGCTATTACTCAGTCAGTAAGTTGTTAACATCTCGCCTACTTTCAAGGAATGTAAAACTCGGAATATGCAAAACAATAATTTTACCAGTTGTTCTATATGGGTGTGAAACATGGTATTTTACCTTACATGACAAAAACCAATTTAGGGTGTTTGAAAACAAGGTGCTTAGGAATATATTTGGTCCAAAAAGGGATGAGGCCACTTGGAAGTGGTGGAGGTGACATAATGACGAGTTACATATCCTATACTCATTACAAGACATTGTTAGGATAATCAAGTTTTGTAGATTACGCTGGGCAGGATATGCATCGCGAATGGGAGAGTCTACTACCATGTTTAGGATACTGATTGGCAATCTCAATGGGAAGAGACCATTGGGAAGACCTGGATGCAAATGGGAGGATAACATTAGAATGGACCTGAAAGAGATAGAGTGTAATGAGGTGGATTGGATAGAACTAGCTCAATTTAGGGATATGTGGCATACTTTTGGAAATACAGCAATGAGCTTTTGACTTCCTAATGGCATAGAGTGGGTAAGGTAATTACATTTAATTATTTTATTAAAATTAAATCTCATCTAGGTATGTGTTCTATAATTATATTTGTTTGAATAATATGAGCCTTTTTTATATGTTGATAATAATATTTGATGTTGCACTGTTGGTAGATTAGCTTCCGAGCTTGTGCTGTATGTGTGATGGTTTTGATTTGTTTTATTGTTTCTGTTTGTGTGGGTACTAAAAAATATTTCTTTCACTCTTAATGTTGTGTTCCTAATATAAATTTACATGTATTCTTGCAACATTATTTTAATGTAGGCTAGTTCTAATTATAATTTAAAGACTAGCTAAATATTTATAGAAAATCTCCAGGAAAGGAAACCATAAAATATGAGATTTAAAGTTACATTAATATTATGAATCCACTTGATTTTATGATTGTCTTATTTACCAGAATGTTAATAACTTGTACACCAAAACAAACTCCCAATTGTTTTATGTGTTTCCCAAATTCTATTTCAGCTAATATTCTTACCTATGACTAGACCTAGAAAATATGTGACTTATCAACTTTGTAAGTTTCAATTTTTTGATATCATTATTTAGTTGGGATCAAACATCATTATTTTGATGAATTTAATGCAAGGTTATTTTTTAACCATGTATCACACTTTTTTTATTGTGTCTTATCATTATATTAGTTTTAATTCTATATGTTTTTGTTGTTGATTTGAATATTTGTGTTATTAAAAAAATTGATTTGATTTGATGTGTAAATCATTAACAGGACCTAGATTTGATGACACGTCATGTGTTTTTTTTAACTCCCAGACAATGCTCATGTGTACTACATAAATCTATTAATGATTTCTTGGTTGTAGAAATGTATATAGGTCTATCTTATAAGTAATTTATAATAATTGTTTGTTATTTTGAATTTTATGTCATATTTTCATCATTAGAATAATTTTTTAATAAATTTTTAGCTATTTATGTAGAATAATATTGATGTTTTGTAAATTAATGAGTTTAGATACACATATATATGTATATCTAAACTATATATATGTACATATGTATGTATATATGTATTATATTTATTTATTTAGTTACTGTTTAAACACTATAATATCCTGGTCGGTGTCCATAATTATTATAAAAATATTTTTATAGCCCACCCACAGCAACCACAGATTTGTACAAACCTTATCAAAGTTTTGATTATTGATACAGTTTAGTTTATCATAATATTTTATTAAAATCATTTAGTTATATTACTCTTTGAATATATTAAGAAAATGAATAGTTGCCTAATGGCTCGAAAACTTATGAAAATGGTGTAGAAGTACTATACAATAATTTAAAGTATGTAATAGTGAAGGAAGCCAAGCTGAAAGGATAGTGTGGTTAGGCTTAGACAAGAATAACTTATATTATTCATTCAATTTTTACACTTCTTTTCAATTACACAGCTTTAAATTGTTTTGTTTTAAAACAATGTTTTAAATTTTCGAAGATACCATACTCCTTTCACATATTAAGAGACAAATAACACACACTAAACAAAGACAAATATTTGGGGCCACATGGTTGAGAAATTTGAAAAGTAGGATAACTGAAAACTTTTGAGTATTGCCATGTTTGCCAAATGACAGGAGAAAGCCTTGAATAGATAAAATAGTTAGTGAAAAAATAATAAATGAATAACTAGTTTATTTTAATAGCAAGCTATAAATTTAAAATAATTTTGAAAATGTCTAAAAGAAAATAATAATTAATAATAATAATAATTAATAATAATAAATTTAGTTTTAAATAGATTATCCCAGATTTAAACCAGAGGGTAGTCTGGATTTGGTTACTCATTTATGTATGAGTTCCCATTGTTTGAGTTGAGAGTTGTTGCAAGTGATTGTAGGGAATGCTCTGAGTGCTCTGGTGGTGTAGTAGGAGTCAAAGTCCTTATTGTGGGTGTTAGCATGGGAAGGAACTGGTTTATCTAGATTTTTGTGGTTGGTATTGAAATGCGATTGTTCTTGCCTATTTTCAAAGGTCCTGTTGTGAGTCCTACATATCCAGCCTCACAAAAATTACATTAAAGTTGTTAAATTAAGTTGGATGTGATGCCAAAATGTTTTTGTATGAGGTATTGTTTCTTCAAGTTCTTTCTATTGAAGGTCTTTCTAGGGAGGCAGGGGGATCTTGCAGGTGTTGCATCATTGTTTTATACACGGGTATGCACCTTTTGCTGTGTGTGAATTAACACAAACGTTTTATTATGGTCGGGCAATTTTGGGTGTCCTGGAAGGTTGTGAAGGGTTAGGAGGCCTTTTGAAAGAGATTATTGGGGTAGAGCTGAGAAGTGTTTGTGTTTGAGTGGAAGAAATTAGAAAGTTGTAGCCATTCTTAAGAATAATGTTTATTTTTTGCAGTTCTGGGTGGTATTTTTTGATGAAATGACATCATCAGAAACTTTTGTGTAATGTGTCGAGTCATTCGAGAGGGATTTAGATATTTTAGTATCAATGAGAGTTGAAGGATACCTTCTTTGATTAAAGGCTACACAAAACTCATCACAATAATTAGGAGTGAGGTCATCAGTGTCTGATCATTATGTTTTCGGCCCTAATGGCCAGGCTGTAGGGGATGTAGGAAGGATGCCACAGTAGTGGAGGCATTTTTGGGGGTTTGTAGGTTGTATGTTAACTGCCGTGTGAATCAATTTAAAGAAAATAGAAAGATAGCATCACTTAGAATAATTTGATTATGTCATTGCTTGCATCACAGTACACAGCAGTTATATTTTAATACTAAAACAGCAACCGAAACATATTTTTTTAAATAAGTAAAGTAATGACGTTAATTGAACATTGGTGTGGATTTTAAAAGTTTATTTATTAGTTAAAGTTCCAGAATTTGACCTGATTTTTAACAACTTAGTTTGTCTTCCATTAAGCTTTGTGTATGTAATGCGCTGGTTTGTGTGCTGAGTGACGTCACACGGTCAGCCAATCAGATGTCTTTCTCCATTTGGCGCTATCTTCTATTAACATTACATTGGTCCTGAAGACGTCAACATACGAATAAGGGAGATGCTATAGTGAAATATTGAGAGTGAATTTGAGAGTATTGAAATTGTTAAGATCTTCCAGGAAGTTGTTAAGTAAATCTTTTGGATGTGTCCAAATGATAAAAATATCATCAATGTATCGGAAACATACTAGTGGTTTGATGGGTCTGAATCATAGGAAAACTTCCGGTAGTCTACCCTCTACACCTTTAATCATTCTTAGTTACAATTGATGTCACTGTGCCCAGCATCTCTCATATTCGTGGCCGAGCTACAATGGAACACTTTCTAAACCTCAAACCACAAAATTACACAACCACTACTCCTACTACTGGAAGGACGTTTTCTCAAATTACATAACATGAGCAATATATATTATGACTGTTTCTCTTTCCAATATTAAAATCATTTGGAATATTTAAACCTGATCCATTGGCCACATGGTATTAAGCTTCACTCTCAAAATAGACAAGACAGCCAATAACAGGGATATCGGAATTCGAATCCCAATCGAGAGTACTGAGGGTGCTTTTTCCTAAATGTATTTCCACTCTCCCTTTTTAAATGCGGGTACACATAATTTAAATTCAAACTTCCTCATCCTTAACTCATTAGTGTGATTAGTTCATCCACGTACAACCAGAACAGATATGGTGCTAAAAAATATATAAATATTTAATTCACCTTCAACACCATATGCTTAGTGCACAATCAAACCTTAAAAGTGAAAATTAGTTCTCCTTTGTGAGATTGAAGGTATTATGTTATCATTATTAAAATTGCCTTGATTTATGGAATGTTGATCTTCTCTTCTAGGAAATATAACCTTTACTGCATGAATCTACGATGTGTTTGTTTCAGACTCTTTGTCTACCTCACCATCTGGTCCTTGTCAGGCTGGAGTATTTTCAACCTATCCCGGGAACTGCAACAAATACCTCATGTGTCTGATATGTTTGTTTCAGACTCTTTGTCTGCCTCACCATCTGGTCCTTGTCAGGCTGGAGTATTTTCAACCTATCCCGGGAACTACAACAAATACCTCATAGGTCTGATATGTTTGTTTCAGACTCTTTATCTGCCTCACCATCTGGTCCTTGTCAGGCTGGAGTATTTTCAACCTATCCCGGGAACTATATGTTTGTTTCAGACTCTTTGTCTGCCTCACCATCTGGTCCTTGTCAGGCTGGAGTATTTTCAACCTATCCCGGGAACTGCAACAAATACCTCATGTGTTTGTTTGGCCAGTATAAGGAATTCAGCTGTGCTCCTGGACTGCACTGGAATAATGTGAGGAACATCAATTTATAAAATATTAATCTTCATAAAAATATAATTTCACAACCTAACATCATTATTTCCTCTTATAGCTAAGTAATTTCTAATTCTTACAGAATGCTCAGTTGTCAGATATCATCTGTCATGCACACTCTGGTAATATAAAAATACTATTGTAATCTAGGATGGAAGAAAGACAAGCTTGGTATGAGGGAACACAATAGAAAAAGACATTTATTAAGAGATAATAAAAATCATTGTTATTGATAAAAAAAAGCCAGTATCACACAAAAACATGTTGGATAGAAGAGAAAACAAAAAACTGTACTGTCACTGGACTCAAAACACACCAAATTATCTGCATCCACACAATGCTCACCATGCACTTTACATGCACAGTTACTGCATATGTCCACACACCAAGATTCATCCATATTAAACATTTGGCACGGAGCAACAAACATATATACCATCACGTTCACTGTTTGAGCATTTGTTTTGTTTTGTCATTCCCAAACTTGCACAAAGTATATAAAAACATTCTTTAGATAGAGGCGTTACCTATATAAATATCTGTGAGTTGGTTATCTGTGGAAACATATTGGACAGCAATTTCCCTACTCTTAACTTTTTCTCTAGTATAGTGACAGTACACACACATACAAGGGGATGTTAGTAAATAGGTCACAAATGGTCCTGAAAAAAATTAAGTCAGATACGAACTTGAAACATTTATTATTACATTTACCTTTATTTCTTGACATAATTTCCACCAATATTGGTACACCCATTCCATCTTTTAACCAGTACCTCAAAACCCACAGCGTAGATGTTTTGGGTCTGTTTTCTTAGCCACATTTACACCTCATCTTCAACCTCTTCGTCAGTGAAATAAATTTATCGCAAGAGTTGATGCCTTAGACAAGGGGCTGACAACATTTTTTTGTGTCCTAATTGTTTTTATAAACTTATCAAAGGTCCTGTGACCACCATTTTACTTTTAATTTTTTTCTAAATACTTTACAGCTTATATAATATTTATTCTATCAATTTAATCCTTCATCGAACACTTATGTCCCTACCTTTATAAAAAGAAAATAGAATAAATATGTAGCATTTACATTTTCATAATAAATTATTTCAAAATTACCAATTAAAGTAATTTTAATTGCACTTTAAGATCTACCATTAAGGTAATGTAGTGGACGCGAGAAAATGTAATTATTTTTGCAGTTTTTATAAATACTTTTTTTTTGTCAAAATAAATTAAACATTGCTTTAGTATAAACATAGAGTTTAATTTTCTTCACATTGTGACCTCATCATTTCTTGAATATCTCTCAAGGGTGTTCTGGAATTTAATGACAACTCTTTCTTTTAATTTAAAATGTTCGTCATCTAACTCCACTATGCTCATGGCAGATATTCAAGAACTGTTGATGTCACCTTGTGAAGGAAATAAACTCTACATTTGTACTGGAACCATAGTTTATATATTCTGGCCAAAAAAATGATTTGCTATAAAAATTGCAAAAACACTGCACTTTTTTTCCATTCCCTACATCCCAACCTTAATAATAATGTAAGTTTTCCTTTATGATCAAGTGAAATTAGACATGAGAAAGACCCATCAATTGAAATATACCAGTTTCCAAATCTGCCTTAGATAATTCAACTACCTAAGCGGGTTTTATAGAGCTTTGTTATTTGCGTATTTAAAGTCAGGAGTTAAACGAAATTTATTATTTATTTTAAAGTCAGGAGTTAAACTATATTATAGTTTTAAAAAATCATCATTCAAATTTCTGTTAACACATTTTGAAAGTAGATATTATGAAAAAGATTATCATAATAACTACATGCAAAGGGAATTTTTAACAATAAATTAATAATGGAAAAAACAAATATTAATCTGCAAAGATGGACATTTGGATCACCATTAATAGAGATAAATTTGTGTATTCTATTAAGATATTAGCCTATATTATAGGTGAAGTTTGAAGTAGGAAAGCCAATTCAGCAAGTTGAGATTGAGCCCTGACCTCTCAGGTAATTAAACCCACGTGACTAACCAGGATTTACTTCTATGTATATTTGTGTTCATGATACACTTATTTGATGAAGTACTTACACATTTTTTAGTTTGAACAGAAACATTTTTATTGAGGTTGCTTTAAAATTCTATTTATTAATCTAGGCTGGCACACTGTGATGACACCCTATGTATTAATGTTTTAGAAACAACTCAGCTGTGACTGGCCTGATAGTGCTCACTGCACAGAGACAGCTCCAGATGGAATTGATACAGAAGAAGGAAACAATCAAACACTTGCTCCTAGTCCTTCCACGTCTACAACTCCCCCATCCCGACCAACATCAAGCATGCGTCCACCCACTACTAGCACATCTGTTCCAACAACACCAGGAGAAGATTTATCAGGTAATAGTCATAACATTTCTGCTGATAATGAGATAATGGTTGCCTTTTAAATAAAATCGATCGTTACCACTCAATTATTGAGATATCATTGCCCCACGTTGGGCGCCAATTTATTATATTATTACGGTTGCGGTTTAATTTGTGATAATTGGTAATTATAGCCCCGTAATCGAGCGCCAATTATTACGTTACTGTTTGTTTTTTTAGATATAATTGGTATTTATAGCCCTGTGATCGAGCGCCAATTAAAATGATACGGTTTATTTGAGATATAATTGTCCCGCGATTGGGAGCCAATTACAACTTTCTTGAATTGATTGTGAGATAATTGGTTATTATAGCCCCGTGATCGAGCGCCAATTATTATATTATTTTACTTAAATAAATACAACTGTTAATGTTGCACATGATTTATTTAGATCATGGAACTGGTTTATTACAACGTTCTGTAGATTTATATTACCGGCACTGTGTAGATTTATGTGATTACTCTCTGTTTATGTCACCGGCACTCTGTGTGTTCATACGCACAAACAGCTTATATATGACATACCCCTTGCCCCTTGGACCTCTCATGACCAGTGTCAAAACCAACCAATCGAAAGCGTCCCTGCGACAGGTGTCTTGAAGGCTAGCTTCCTATTGGGTATAGGCAGCTGGCGTATCTTGCTCGTTTGGTAAATACTACGGAGTTAAATTTTGAAATAAAAAATAAGTTTTAATGGTGCAATCCTTCTACATTATTCTTGAAAAATGTGTGATTCTCCATGGATGAAGTCTTAAAAGGATAATTTACATACAATTTATTGAAGAAACAACCTTCATCCATGACTTTTTAAATATATGAGAGCGGTCCAAATCAGTATCATTAAAACCATTGGACAAAGAGAGAAAATCGATCATTACCGCCCAATCCCTCAACCTAAGTTTCATTTTATTGGAAATCATCAGGAGGGTGTGTGAAATGCGCGGCGCAACTTTCTGAAAGATAAACCAAAAAAACACAAAAGAGAGAAAAAGTAAAATTGTAAAGAATGATAGAACACAATGGCAGTAATGTAAAGTGTGAACGTTGTAATTCTTTTCATTGTAAATTATATTTTTTGTTAATTCCTTTTATATGTTTCTATCCACCTTTCTTCCAAATATTATATAAATCTAAATTATTGTATACTTTCGCTAGTTCAATTTTTAAAATTATTATGACAATCTTAATCCAATTAAAAATGTCGAATTGAAGCCGAATAATTTTTTTACCATCCTTATTGTTCTTAATGTTCAGAATTTGAGAAAGGCAGTCAGGTAACCCTGAAGACAGCAATATGACGAATCAAATTTGGGAACACTAACAAGTGACAACTATTAAACCAAAATTAAACATATCAAGACTGAAAAAGTATAATCCGAATCAAAATACAGTTGTGTCAAATGTAATAAAACTTTCATCCCTCTTCTAGTTCCTTCATTACTTTTTCTCTATCACTTATTACTTTATATCCCCCTATCAGACTTTACTACTATATAGTATGCTCATATCTTAACCCCATCACTACCTCTATAAAGTTTCTCAGGTCAACAGTGCTCCTTGCATTTAGGATTGTATTATATGCTGCATGTGTGCACATTGTTGCATTAAATTGCACCTGTCATTGAATCAGCTCTTAAAAGAGTTGTGGATACCATAATATTTATTCATGAGAATGTAAAACGTAATAACTTTATTTATAATGTCTTGCTCAAATTCATCATTACCTTTGATCTGTATCTGTCCCCTATATTGTAAACATGTCATAATTGTTCTGAATGTGTGTCCTTACTTCTTATAATATACAACATACTTGTTTTAAGAATAACATACTACGTGCTTTACATCTATTAATTTTACTTGAATTTCATATTGTTTGTCAAATTAATAATAGTTACTTTATTTACAACGTTGAACCATATTATTATTTGAAACATACTCCAAATAGCTCGTAGAAACAGTCAAACTTTTTAATTTCCTTTCTCACTTGCTATTTAAACTAGTGACAGTCTTGGCTTTAAGTAATTTGTAAATCAATTTCAGATTATTTTGATAAGTTTGGTGCATACCATAACAGACTTATTTATCTAGCAGCATTGTGTTACAGGTTACTTCAAGGTGGTATGTTACTTCACTAACTGGGCATGGTATAGGACTGGCGTTGGCAAGTATCTACCCGAAGATATCGATGCCAACCTCTGTACACATATTGTGTATGGTTTTGCTGTTCTTGACTATGAGAACCTCATTGTGAAAGCTCATGACTCCTGGGCCGATTTTGATAACAGTGAGTCTCACAATTTAACAAAAGTAATGCAAACTTTCATAATCCCAAAAAATAAAAATTAAACGGTTTTGTTGATAACTGTTTTTGAAAACTTAAATTAATTGAAAACTATTATTTTCTAAGTTTATTTTTTTTATATATTTAATAAACTATTTATTCTTATGGATATATGAATTGGATTATTATGACTCCATATTTAACGGTGGCACCAAGAGTCCTCTTTCACCCCTTTAAGGCCTTTGGTTGTAAACAGAGAGAAATATGAAATAAATATGGGATCCCATACGGTTGAGTGGTTGAAAAAACATCCATTAATGCTGTATATAAATGAAGGGTTCAAACTGTTCCAATGCTCATAAAATCAATAAATAAGAATTAATTTACTGGAATTATATTGTCATCCTTGGTGGTCTTGGGGAAAAGTGCTCGCCTCATGCCCCGATGTTTGTGGGTTCAAACCCAGCCAGGGTTGACAAATTTTTCTTGAGCAATAAAAATCTGTTGCACAACTTCTTTCGGAGGGAAAGTAAAGCTGTCAGTCCCATGTCGATTGTGGCATGTAAAAGAACCCTGGAAGGGATGTGAAAATACCTTTCCCGGAAAAATAGTTGGATCCTTTTGCTCTCGTTCATATAAATTCTCGTGGACTGATATAATCAATTGGTTCATTAAGTGCCGCTAAAAATCGCTAAAAAAAAAGAAAATTTGATATTTTTTTATGACTAGATAATATTCTAAAGTAAAACTAGGCATATTTGTGTATATTATGAGATGACAGCTAAACACAATGTTGTGTATGTACAGAGTTCTATGAGCGTGTGGTGGCGTACAAGAAGAAAGGTTTGAAGGTATCACTGGCTCTTGGTGGCTGGAACGACTCTGCTGGAGACAAGTACAGTCGCCTGGTGAACAGTGCAACGGCCCGAAGGAGATTTGTCTTACAAGTGGTGCAATTCCTGGACAAATATGGATTTGATGGGCTCGACCTGGACTGGGAGTATCCCAAGTGCTGGCAGGTAAGTGAGGACATCAAGTATACATAGTCATGAGTGTAAATAATAGGTATGGAGCATGAGAACCTAAATAGTGTATGCCTATAAGATTTAATATATAAAATCATACATAAAAACATCCTTTAATAAACTTATATGAAAATATTCATGTAGTGAAATCTGAAACCTTAATATGAGAAAATGCTCTTAAAAGTACTAGTAAAAAAAAATCCAAATAAAGGTTAACCAAAAAGTCTGCAGTTATTTGGTATTAGACATACAATATTCCCATTATTAGTAAATACTTTACACAACGTTTCAACCATTTTGTTCTGCATGTGGAGATTCAATCAATATTTTTAATCATCAATATGTTTGGATTATTTTCATAAAAAATGGACTTGTTTGTCTCCAATAGTTCAATTACTCAACACAACTCATAACACAAAAATATTTATGAATAAAATCAACTATAAATATTATATACAGGCCCCTTAATTTTTACCAAAAACTACTCTGAGGAGTGACTTTTTGATCACCTGTCTAAATAAGTTTTTGGTAAGTTAGTTCATTTTCTTTGGTGAAATTTGTGTAGTGTGTATGTTAAAAGATAAATAACATGGTATAAAAGGTTGCATATTTATTACCAGCTTCAACTTTAACTCTACAGTAGAATCATAATTACTCAGACATCGGTTGTCCGGACACCCGGTTATCAAAGCAGCGGGTTTCGTTAAATTCGGAGTTTATAAGTATGAAGTGGGAATACTGGCTCTTAAAGAGTTAAGATAGTAAATTCATATAAGAAATAAAACCACAACAGTAAAGAACACCTTTACAAGCGAGGTGTTCAGTAAAGTGGGAGGAAGTTGGTAGGGTGTATCACTTCAATAGACGAGCAAGGAGGGGAAGGTGTTTCTGTAACATCTCGCTTATTGGGATGCTCCTCGCCCATCACCAGTTATAAAACAGTGGGAGATGCACATGCATATATATGTATTTTATGTTGTTATTTCTTTTGATGTTTTGCTTTGTTGCTCTTGACGGGCTACATCGTGAGAGTTCTGAAACAAAAGAAAGCTATGTTTTACATTAAACTAGGGGCTAGTCCTGTCTTCTATAGATGCAATTTTAGATTTTACGCAAAGTTAGTTCCTTGTTGTGTTTATTTGTCATGCTATCGAGATTTTTTTTATTTTAAGTGTTAGATTTTACTCTTAGGTCGAAAATATATTTATAGCCCTAGCCATGTAATTGCCATGTGTTGAATACACCCTGGGACTCACTCCCCTAAAAAAAATTGTTTAAAGAATTTTGGGGGCAACTTAAACACTAAATTTTAGGGGTGTACAAAGTCCGCTTTTTCAATTCGAACCGAACTCGAATCGAATATATGAAATATTCTCGAAGCCGAATCAAAGTTCGAATATTTTATTTTAGTTGTTTTATGCTCGAAAAAATGGTATATTGTGGCTATTTATTTAATTTAATGGAGTATAATTACTTGTAAAATATTCTATTGCGCCATTGTTTGTAATATTTTGTGTTAATCTGATAAATCAATATATTATCACAGCTTAAAATTCAATTACTTCAGTTTTTTTCCATGTGAATATTAATTTGTAATGCATAAAACAGCTCAGAATGGCTCTAATTGAAAATAAATGGAGTATTTTAACTGTCAATATTTTTACTGGCGTAGCTTCGAAGCCAAAATTTGTTTCAAAGCGAAGTTGGAGCTGTTGTTTTGTTTCGAAGCCAGGTCAAAGTTTTGAAGCTTCGCACACCCTTACTGAATTAACAAGTGTATAAAGTTTCAGTTTCCTTATCGGGAAGTTTGAGAAAAGCTTTGGACAGACAAAAAGACACCACTTGGCTAATTATCCAGATAGTAAAATGAACCAAGCATGTCTTGATTTATTCAAACTGCTTTTAATGAATTGGAAATATTTAAAATTATGACAAAAGTAATAGCATTAGCGAATTGAACACTTTAAAATGGCTTTCTTCAAATATAAACCATAAAGCATAGAAAATATTAACAATAATTAACTTTAAATGATAGTAAAATCCCACATATTCTTGTTTTTGTATTAGGTTGACTGTGACAAGGGCCCTGACTCCGACAAGGCATCATTTGCAGCATTGGTCCGTGAGTTGAGACAAGCATTCAATCCTCGAGGTCTCCTCTTGTCGTCTGCTGTGTCTCCCAGCAAGACAGTGATAGATGCTGGTGAGAACATACTTACAACTAGTACACAGACAAACACACTAGTACTCTTTCAAGCACTGCATTGCTGTTAAGGGAGTTATTAATCACTTAGACTCTGCCAGCTTGTTTTATCTCTGACAGAAGATTAAATCTTTGACCATGAAAGGATCCAATCCTAAGTCTCTCTGAAGTGGTTGGACATAATCAAATCACGCTGCACTCAATGTTAGGACTTGTTTGATTTTTCATCTTTTCTGTTTAGAAAGGTTTTTTCCATAATTATGATAAATAATTGTTTAAGGGAAAGTATGATAAACCAACTCAAGTTTAAATTTGTTAGCTCGTACAAAATGTACAGATTTCTAACAGCAAAGCGAGATATTACAAACTAAATTTGAATAATTGTTGAAAACTGTAATACACACACACACACATATATATAACAATACAATACAACACACAGAAGGGTGACCTGGTGGTCTAGGGGCAAGGTGTCAGACTTCTGTGCTGGAGGTCCGGGGTTCAATCCCGGGTCCCGGCACAGATTTATCTGATTGCCAAACCCTTCCTTCACCTCTGACAAGACGTGTATTAATCACAACTAGTGAATGTGAGGAATGCCAGGCTTCCACCGTGGTTCGGGTTTCACGTTAAACTGTAGGTCCTCCATTTCATCTCACAATCACCCTACCATTACACATTAGCGTAAGTGTGTATAACCCGAACCGGTAGTAAGACGTGGTGATGATGATAATAATAATAATAATAATAATAATAATAATAATAATAATAATAATAATAATAATAATAAAACACACAGATATATATATATATGAATAGATGCATATATAATATATAGGGGCCTATATATGAAAACACAACACAGCATTATATTACAACACCTGCTTTTATTAGGGTTATTATATTTTATGAAAGATAATTCAGGACACTTCATAAAAAATAATTTCAATGTTAATAGAGCATACAACAGCTACACCCCTGCATGACAAACAAAAGTTGGTATGAAGAAATAAAAGTAAATACATATCACCTTTTTATCAAGAGAATATTTTTTGACATTTTTCAAAAGATAATCACACAAGATGTCTGAAGATTTTCCTGGTACCTCTGCAAAATGTAAGAGTTTTAGTTTAATCCTGTTATCTAAAGAAAATTAACTGAACAACTATAGGAACATGTTTTATGTCATTAGGATTTGAACTATCAGTTGTTACAGCTAAGTAATTAACTGTTTTTAAAGCATCCTACATTTTATTGAAAATTAATGGTAATATCACGTTTATAATTATCACTTCAGTTTTTGTGTGAGTGGCTGAAAATTTTGGTTTGAATAACTTTTTAACTAACTTAGATGTAGTGTCTGATGTCTTGAAACTGATTTTATGCATTACTGAATGATAAACAAATACAGTTTCTTTAGCAGCACATTCAAGGTCATCATCAGTGCATCTGTTGATTTAAAATAAGCAGCGATATTAGAAGATGAAACACACTATTTACTGCTCTCTTGTGTTTAGCACTTTTTATATGTTCTTCTATATCACCCCTTCCCTAGTGTATGACTGAGAAGTCTCCATTACACAATATGCAATTTAGATGGTCACTGACATAATAAGGTTTTAATAACTTAATCTCAGTTTGCAACTTTTCTTTGAAACTGCATTTTCTCCTTCCCATAGTAAGTAAAGTAAAGAATACAAATATTTAAAAAAAGGTAGACTTTTCAGGCAAACATCAAACACACAAGAATAGTTACTAATCACTAAACACATAATCACCGATAAGCCAGGTAAGCACACACATTAAAATCAGTTTGGACAACTTACACATTCGAAAGGGGTCACTGAACAGGGTTGCCAATGCTTGTTAGTGAAATTACCCACCAAGCTAACAACAATTTCCCGAAGATATCAATACCATCCAATCAGTAAGAACATTACTGAGATTTTCTGTGCTTTTTTTTTCTTATATAAATTAATAATTTATTCTTCTTCGGGTTTATTTATATAATTTTCAAATAATTTCAGGCTTTAGGATTAGAGGTTTCCAACCCCCTCATAAAAACACCTGCTAGACCCATTTGGTAACTGTCCCTCTACCTCTCCATATAACAAAAAGATTCTGTCGCCACCTCATGTATAAATTGTTTTATCACTTTCGACTATAGCACTGCCCAGAAGAATGTGTCTGTTATCCCTCTTACTCTTAAGCATGATCCAGTCTAGGTGGAGCCCCATTAAATACTATTTAATGTTTTACTATAAAACACATTGCTGATTGTGGTTTTATATATAACAATGGGCTGGTTGTACAGTGGCTAGAGCTGAGATCAGAGAGTAGGTTGATCTCCAATCATTGTCTCAAGCAACAATTACGATATGATTGTCTCTGGTCAAGCTAAACAGCCAATTTTCTCCCATCAACTGTTTGATTCTCTGATAATCAGTTGATGAGAGACGAGATATGAAAAATGACACTTGGACACAGGATGACCCGCGTTCGATTCTTTTGTCCAGGTGTAGTTTTCAAATCTATTCAAATATGATTCAGATAGAGCTTACTTACTTACACTATGGCACTAGGAACTCGAAAGTTAATTAACGCACTCACAAAAGTACGCCACCTATTCCTATCTTGAGAGCTAATTCTATCGAGTCTATCTCATTACACCTTATCTCTCTCAGGTCTATCCAAATGTTATCCTCCCATCTGCGTCTGGGTCTTCTCAGTGGTCTTGTACCATTGGGTTTGCCATTTAATGCCTCAAACACGGTTATAGATAGTACCATTCGCGCTGAATGACCTGATAGAGCTGATTTCTCTAATTGAAGGGTACAGGGAAAATGTGGGAAGAGTCCTAATTTGAACTCAAATTGAGTTAATGCTGCCATGTGTTAGATAACCATGAGACCTTTATAACGCACTAGAGATAATAGTTAAAAGAAGTCTCTGTCATATTTAAATTAATTAAAAAAAAGAGTATTTACTGGGGTCTTTATGTGGTTTGAGATATATTATTATTATCATCACATCTTACTACCCGTTCGGGTTGAGATATAAAAGTTTTTGTCCTGGAAAATGTGTATAATGTGACTTTCCCCCTTTTCCCCCCGTATACCCTTCAATTATAATCATTCATTCTCCAAGTTTCACCTTTCATATATATATCTACATTTATAGCGTTACTTCCATCTATCATGAAAGTTTGTGCCAACGTTACAAAGAAACTGATTTCAACAGGATATGATGTAAAGACACTGGGCGAGAACCTTGACTGGGTAGCGGTCATGACATATGACTTCCACGGACAGTGGGACAAAAAGACGGGACATGTGGCTCCACTATATTTCCATGAAGATGACGACTTCTTCTTCTTCAATGCGGTCAGTTTAAATATTTATTTTATATTATTTTATCTATTCCATTATGAAATTGAAAGTTTAATGACTCTGTATGTGTATTTTTATGTGTTGCATGTGTTAATAGTTTTTAAACTAATGATTTGATTATGACATTGTTTGGGATATAATCACCAAACATATGGAAGAGTTCAATAACTGAGTACCTGTGTGGAGTCTGTTATGATAGGTTTTTAATTTTGGGTTGCCAACTATTGTAAAAGATCATTGCTTTGTTATAAATGTTAAGTTTTTTTATTTACATGTTATATTTTATATTTAAAATAACGTAAACTTAAGTTTTCTCACAATATTTCCCTACCTACTTCTAATAATTTCTTTTTACTCAATCCTAAACAATATTTTAAACATAATTAAAAGTACTTATTCTTTTTTTGAAATGTTATTTATTTTGTGTAATATAGTCCATACATTAATACCTTTTAATACAGGCATCGTAATTACTTGTTAATGAGAACATATTTGTCATTTTTTTATATATATAATAAATTATTTTATCGTATTTTGAAATATTTAACTGAATAAAATGCTTTTATCCACTGCATAGGTATATCATTGTAAATAACTTGTTTCTGTCATGATCAATCACATGGTTTAAATTTGTTGGTCACCATTTTGAAGCTATATTCGTTAGACCTTTTGTGAAAGTGCTGTGAATAATCATGTTTTAAAGTGGAATAAAATTATAAAAAAGCTTTGTGCCCAACCGCAAATAAATATAAATAATATTGGCCTAAATTACTATGGTTAACTATCACATTCATACAGTATCATATATTTTCATTACAGTTATCCAAAGTGACAGATGTCAGCTGTTGGCGTAGGGATACATTAGGGACTATTTTTAGTAACTTTTTGAGCTGTTATCCAAGTAAACTAAGGTCGTGAATGTACTATATAAGGGGCTGAGAGCCATGCATGGAGAAGAGTTTTATAACTAAGCATGCTGCCAAAATCAAGTTGGTTGTTTTACTCCCTTCTGCTGAAGAAGGGGACTGATGTATCCTGAAAATTTTATAATTATGTTTTTTATCATGTTTTTATTGTGAACTCTGAGGTTTACAATTTTCTGGTAAGTGTGTAGGCCTTACCTTACTATCCTTTCAATGTTTAATTTGCTCATATCCTTATGTATTAGCTCTAGATGATGGTTTAGCTAATGTTATATTAATCACCGATTTTTGTTCATGCAACACGACTGAGTTTATGATGGCACTCTCAACAAGAAATATATCACTTTTACTCCTTCCATTTTAAAACTAGATTGAAACTAAATGACCCAAATAATTTGAACATATACAGCATACAAAACAAAGTCTTCAGAGTAAAAAACACAAAACTCAAAATATTTAGCAACAATATTTATTAGAGAAGCAATACTCTAGTATTAGCTATGTTGTTTAGCTTGTAATAAATTGTACTCTTCGTACGTGAAATAGTTTTTAATGTAGGCCTATTTAAGTAAAAAATAACAATGTACATTAGGCCTAGGTTTTATTTAAATATATAATGATTTAATTTAAAACCGATATTTGATTTGGTTAGCATAATATCTTACAAATTTGTCATTGAAGCAGATAAATGTTTTTAGCTCAGGTAGAAGAACAAGTTATTTCATGCTTGAATAGTTTTCATAGAAATCTTCTCACAAGTACTAGCCACCCTCTCCCCCTATTCCTCTACATCTGCTTTACCCTATTCTTACCCTGTCACAATTCTTTAACTGGATCTAAAAATACAATGTTGCCAAACATAGGAACAAATCAAAGCTGTTAACAAAATATAAATGTAATAAATTAACATTTATTAGTTGAAATTAACTTGTACAGTATTGTTTAAGATAAAACTGTTTGTTTATATGCATGATATTACATAAAACATGATCTAATAACATGTTAACCTTACATCTAAACACCTATTCAAATTGGCAAATCATTGAGGCAAGGTTCTTCTTGATATAATTAGCAGTGCCACTAGAAAAAATTAATTTGGTAATAAGTAGGGTTAATCTCAATAAAAAAAAGTGAAAAAGAAACATATCTTATCCATAAAAGACAAATTTATGACAGCTTTATTGCTTTGATAGTGATATTTAAACTTAAAATATTATATAAACACTAAACCTTTTTAGTTATATTTTTAACTGTCCAGATGAAGATTTGGGGGAACTTACCTGGACACAACACCTCGATACATAATCAAAGCTGAAGATATATATATATATAATAATGTTATATGTTATTTCCACCAGAACTATTCTATTAACTATTGGATCTCAGAGGGTGTTCCCCGTCGCAAGATAGTGATGGGTATGCCCCTATATGGCCAGTCCTTCCAGTTGGCTCAAGCATCCACAAATGGGCTCAATTCCAGGGCTCCTGGACCGGGACAAGCGGGAGAGTTTACAAGGGCTGCTGGATTCCTTGCATACTATGAGGTAATGACAGAAGCTGCTAACTTTTTTAAATGCAACTTTTGAGTTCAAATAGTTTCATTTGACTTTTGGACTTAATTATATTTTACAATGAGTTTAACATTATAACAAGATTTTTTATATTTGGCAAATTAGATAATGATTGCAAGTTTGGCGGATATTGGTATTAATCTAGGACATTCCACATTACAAGTAGGCTACACAGTAGGTGTACTGAGAGTTATTTTTCCAGAATTGTTTTTCACTCTCTTTCTCCACACAAATGCGGGTATACTTCTTCTAAATATAGCCTTCATAATCTCTTAAGCGATTAGTGTAATTAATACGTAAGCATATAACCCAAACGAGTAGTAAGATGTAGTGCTAAAAAAAAATTAAGGCGTGTAAACCCTAGAGAACCTTTAAGGGGTGTAAAACCTTAAGAACATTTAAGGGCTGTCACACAATGAGAACATTCAGGGGCTGTAAAACCTAGATAACCTTGAAATGGTATCACACCTAGAGAACATCCAAGGAGAATCAAACCTAGAGAAACTTTAAGTGGTGTAGACGTAAAGGATTTATAAGGGGTTTCAAACCTATAAAACCTTTAAAGGATGTCAAATAGAGACATCTTAAGAGGTGTAAAACCTATAGCACATTTTATGGGGTGTCAAGCCTAGAAGACACTTAAGGGGGTTAAAACTAGAACATACCTGAATTAATTTTCCACGGATTGTAATCAATCTCATTACACTATTATATTATTTACTAGTTGCTACTATAGTTAATAATATAGGAATAGTTTATTTTACAATCAACCTGGCAAAAAATAAAGATTAAGACCTATTTTGTAACACCTCCAGAATGTGGTGAATCTGAATAATATGATTGATAAAGAGGATTTAGATGTCTCAAATCACATTGAAGTTAAAGAAGACATTGTGACTACTCTTACTCCAGAAATATATTTTTGAGCTTGCTTCAGGCTTCAACCTCCGCAAAGATTCAATGATTTTATGATGACTGCAGTTGGTGAATAAATTGACATGGATGAGCATAGTTTGTACACTGAAGCAATTCAGAGTAGCCGAAGTACAGACTGGCAACATGCAATGGACAGTGATATCAAATCACAACAAGAAAATGAAACTTGCGTATGATAAATTACCAAGTAACCAGATGGCCATACCCTGACAGTGGGTGTATAAAATCAAGAAATATCCCAATGAAACTATACAAACATTGTGTATGCTGTTGGAGTTTTATAAAAAAAAATTGGAAAATCCAACTATAGAAAACTGGATTTGAGTCAAGCACGTTTTCCACCACCTCAGGGCATGTAGAGATAGGGAAATATCTACGGGCCAAGCTTCAAGGAAGGAATTCTTGAGTGATGGTGATAATGGAGTGACTTGACTATAGAACAATTAACCTGAGGCGCAGTATATTTATGGAGGTCGAGTAATTTTAGGTCCTAGCCAAAGGCAAACCTCTTTTGCTATCTCAAGGCAGAAGCAGAAGTTGTTGCAGTCAAGGAAGCAGCTCGTGAAATGGTATGGTTATGTAGTCTTCTGGAAGACCTCCTGGAATTGAAGAGGAACTTGGAACTTCAAGTCATCAATCAGGCAGCTATTAGATTGGCTCAGAATCTAGAGTATCACACCCGCCTCGGTGGCGTAGTTGGCTAACGCGCTAGTCGTGTTGAGCTCGACCGCCGAGGACGGGGAGATCGAGGTTCGAATCTCGGTCGGGTGAACTGGGGGTGGTTTTTCCTAAATGGTTTTCCACTCTCCCTCCACGCAAATGCGGGTTCACTTCCTCTAAATTCAACCCTCCCAATTCCTAATCCATTAGCGTAATTAGTACTTAAGCGTATAACCCGAACGGGTAGTAAGACGCGGTGCTAAATATTATTATTAATAGAGTATCACCATTGGACAAAGCATATCTGCACCAGACATTTCTTCGTGAGTGAGCTTATCACATAGGGCACGATAGATATTAAGCGAGTAGCCTCTGAACATCAGACAGTGGATATAATGAATAAGTCGCTTCATAAACCTAGACTCAAAATCCTCTGTCAGTGAATGAGACTAGGCTAGGACTAAATCACACACATTTTACTATCAAAATATCCTTATAGAGGAATCTCCTGAATCGAACGTATACAATTGACCAAGTTTGAGTTCAAGTTTTTTTTGTAGGTTCAATCTCAAATTCAAAATATTTCTATTTGCAGATTCCTAAATTGTTTGCAACATTATATCTGTGATAATATATTAAGGTTTATATCCTCTTAGCTCATTTACCCATTGATTCTTTTCTATATTCCAGATCTGTGACAGGGTGAAGAATAGAGGTTGGACCGTCGTAAAGGATCCATTGGACCGAATGGGACCTTACGCCTTCAAGGGAAACCAGTGGGTCAGCTTTGATGATGCTCACATGATTCGATTAAAGGTTAGATAAAAATAGCTTATATATTAAATACAACCTATGTAGCTTATCACAAATTTCCATGAATACTAAAAGCACTTATCTTAAATAAGACTTAGTTATGTGAAATGTAAATTAATACATTTATGTCACGGTTCTCTTAGGCTGCAACTTGCGTTTATTAATTTTGGATGGTAGATTTAGAATAATTACTTTTTTATATACATAAATAAGGCTCTATCCTTTATCGCCTATTTAATTAACATTATAGTTTTATCTCTTTTTTGTATGACCTAAACTAAATAGCATTTCTTTTATGCTCCCATTCACTTTCCATTATGTAGTCTAAAGATAATACACGTCTTGTTGGCCACTATAAACAACCAAATTGTGCAACGCCGAGACCAGGGCTGGTCCAAGGCAAAAGTTTTGTGTGTGCAAAACTCACATTTTGCGCCCCTCACCCCCCATCTGAAAAAAAACTGTGGGGAATACTAAATATGGCAATTTTAAAACTAGACCCTATGTATACCATTTTGAAAGTTCTTTCCCAAATATGTTACACATCTGAGATTGTCTTTCCCCAGAATTAGGGAAATATGTTCCTTCACAACAGGATTGAATTTTGCAATGCACTCTACGAGCCCAAGAAAATTTCCCTTGTGTTTTCTGTAGAAGGTTTTGCGAGTTCCTCAAAAAGCCATGTTGTGTTGGGCAAGGAACTGTATGATGGCAAGATCTCTCATGAGGACATTTTTCCGACGCTCTTTTTCCTGAGCAATTAATCTTTGATTTTTGTCATCATTTGTCTTGCCAGTGTTATAACCTCCTTTCTGCTTCAACTTATTTTTCGTAGCACTTTAAGTGGTTAGAGAACGTCTCATGTTGGGGAAGAGTTTTTTCGATGTGGCTTCAATCACAGTTTCCATTTTCATCAGATAATATAGTGCTGATGATTGCTGTGTTAAATACCTTGCAGCAAAAACAGTATACACTTCCCTTAGACTGGGAATACATAAGCCATCATCTTCTGATTTTCTCACCATTGGAGGCATTCCGATAATAGTATTCGTTACAAAATTATATTTTTGTACCGTCTCTAGGGTAGCTGTCTAATACGGTTGAGATTGGTCCTTGCGAAATAATAAAATCACGTTCAGTTGCACTTAGCACTTTGGGCCAATTAGCTGGATCTTTCAATTTGTCACATGAACTATTCATTTCTTGGATTGTATCAGTCACATAAATCTTATCCCTGTGATCAGTAATTTTCATGGTGTTAGAATCATCAGCATTAGTATTTATTAAATCTTCTGAGCAATCTTCGTCCTCCTCTGAGCGCTGTTTCAACAGGTGATCATTGTTACATTGAGTTTCAGTTTCAATTTCACTTTCACTTCCTTTACTAATGCTTGCCTTCATTAAATAATTACAAATTAGTTTAGCGCTTGACTTAGTTTCTTGTAACATTTTTGCTTTCCATTTTCTATTTTCGGCCACAGAAAGTTTGGAAAACATTTTAGTAACTGTTTTAAAAAATAGATGTAATATTATTAAAAAAAACAGAAACCACAAAAAGTAAAAACATAATAATGACAGCAATACAGCATATGACACAATACACTTCACGGAGTACAGTACCTACTAAAAAGGTTCAATCAACTGCTGTGTTTGATGATCAGACAATTTGCTACTGTTGGGCCTCAAATAAACTCTTCACACTCTAGTTTAGCTGTCTCCCAGCATGCTCCAAGCATCAACCTGAGTGTGCACATCTTGTATACATAAATCTGTCTTCCTTCTTCACAGAGAATGAGGAAGAAGGATGATCTATAAATATTAGAGTTTGAGCTGTAAGAGTTAGTTCATTCTGTGCTATCTGGGGCCCGGTATGGCTAAAGGATTCTAGCTAATTAAGGAAGAATTTGTTCCTATCCATTAAGTGTAAAACTAACCTTCCCTACTTCTCCAGACCTATGATAATTATATCCTTAAGCCCTCCTATAACTACTATTGCAGATAAAACCAGTTAGTCTTGGATCCTCAACTCCTCCTAGAACTGTTGCAGCTGATCCACAAGCTCCAATTATATGCTTCTTGTCTACTAGAGTTGTTGCAGCTGATACCATAAGCGTCACTCACAATATTATTGTTGTTGATTCCACCAGATTTGTTTTTGTTCTTGCAGTTTACACTCGTATCCTTGCAACCTCTACTCACAGTCATGTATCCTTGTATCCATTAACTGTAGCAGTGTGTAAAATGTATTGGAAACATGATTGAGGCAAAGGGTTGGAGTAGAAAAGATTAGGTCTGTGTGGGATCATAAAATTCGGGGAAAGAACTCGGGAAATTATATGTTCCTGAAACTCGAGTGGGAACATTAATTTTCTGGATTTTTGGGGGG
>CABFWB010000262.1:0-14832 GCA_902151455.1 Timema bartmani
CTTAGACGTGAGATGAAATGAGATCTCCATAGTCCCAGCATTCTCGTATCCTGGTTCTGGACCAGATTCGAGTCGCTCGTTTCAAGCTGGAACTTAGAATCGCTATTTTCCAAAAAAAAATTGAATCTTACAACGCGTTCACACGCAAGTTATATCATTGGGGTCGTAAACTCACCCTTTATGGAAAAATAAAGCCTGACTTATTCTAATTTAGTACAGACTTTCTGACACCAGTGATTCCACGATCTGAGGCGTCGGGCTTGCAATTGAAAGAAGAGTTTGAGCGGGAGAGGGGATGAGTTGGCCACGTTATGGTTCTAAATGCAGTGTGACTATCCTCTTTTCCAGTCGATTGGTGGTGCATTTTCTTACGATTTAATTTTCCACCCTGGAGTTAGATTTTATATAATGTCCATATTATTTTAAGAATTGTGTCAAGGACTATCGGTGTGTATTCTAAGAGAACATGAGAAAAGAGTTAATAACAACAGTAGGTACTTGGATGATCGACTTAGATATTTTAAAAAAATGAACAGGATTAATAGAAGTAAAAGTAAAATTTTATTTCTGTACACCACGTCTTAGTTCCTCTTCTGGGAATCTGCCTATTTATATTAATTGGTTAAATAGAAGAAAGGGAAAATAGATAAGAATTGTGCTCGTACTTGTTTTGAGGGAGAGTGTAAGACCGTTTAGTGAAAAACACCCTCAGTACACCAGACCTGAATTTAAAACCTAACCCCCCTGTCATCGCAGAGCCAGACCAAACGAGATTGATGACTTTGTCCACGTGCCCACCGATGTGGGTCAAGTAAGTAATAGAATGTAGAAATAACACAAAGGTGTAACACAACACTAAACTAGCCTACAAATTTTACGTATAAATGACTAATTTTCTGCACCAATTCACAAATATACTGCAAGGTAATTAATATAATTATCACTTTTAAGGTTGGGATGTAGGTAACGCGAGAAAAGGTAAGTTTTTTTTGCAGTTTTTGTATCAAAACATTTTATGGATCAAATTCCATAAAATATTGCTTCAATACGAGCATAGTGTCAAATTTTCTTTAAATGGTAATATCAAAAGTCTTCGAATATTTTTCAATGGTGTCTTGTAATTTAAGAACAACTTTTTCTTATCTTTAAAAAGTTTGTCATCTAATGCCGCTATGCTCATGACAGATATTTAACAACTGTTGATATCACCATGTGAAGAAAATTAATCTCTATGTTTGTACTGAATCAATACTTTAATTATATTGGCCAGAAAAAGTTTTGCTATAGAAGTGCAAAAACATTGCCCCTTTTTCTCTTTCTCTACATCCCCATCTTAAAAAAAAACTGGAAATAATATACTCTAAATTCTTGCTCAAAAGTTATCAGTCTAAGGAATTACAAAAAACTGGGAAATTTCTTCTTCCCCTAGGACATCAGGGCCTTTCTTAGATCCTTAGATACATTTAATCCCCCACACCTACTCCGTAGTTCCATCATATCTATATTTTTACCCTCAGGAGCTTCCTTTGGTAATTACAACAGCAAAATCTTTTACTGACATTTTTCTCGTTCCCTCTTACTGACGCATCTCTGGCATTTGTACGGGTTTAACCCCCACCTCTTAGCAATGCTCTCCCTCTTTACCTTTCACGTGACATAAACTTTGCAAGGATCACGAAATTTTCTACACAAACCAACCGGAAAAATCCACAAAATTGGATGATGTGCCAAACTTCCCTTCCCTCTTGAACCCTCTGCCCCCCACTACCCTGAGTTCATTAGGTTATTTCCTCTCATCCCCCTCCTTTCTAGCTACCCCACCCATCACTAACCGACCTCAGGGTTTTGCATTATAGTGGGATAATCATAAGTATAACTTTTTAAAACCCTGCATTGGTGGGAACGCAAAGTAAGCTTCAAGCTCGTCTGTACTAGTTTGTCGATGATGGGGAGCTTTGGATTTGAATTCCGAGCTAATGATCTGAGCGTGGTTTCGCCCCAAGAGGTTTCTCATTCTTCCTCTAAATAAGTACGGGTGCATTTTTTTCTAATTTTTTCCTTCTTTTAACCCTCCCCTTTAATGAAGATATTTGGATATCCCAGAGAGATCGTAAGGCTCTAGTAGATGAAAAATAAGTTTGCAAATTTTTAAATTAGTTTTTTTTAGACTTGAAACTATTTTGTATTTTAGTTAGTTTTTTTTTTTTTCCAAATTTAAAGCTAGCCTTAGCTGCAAGCCCTGAAGTCCTAGGCAGAGGTAATTCCCGTACACATGGGCTGTATTTTCTTACTTGATTCAATGCAAGTCAACTAGTATAACGGCGATTATTAGCAACACAAGTTGTTATCATATAAATGTTTTTATTGGTAGTTTAATATTAGCTCAGGTCATGGTTTTCAACGATGTTAAAATGTAGACGCATGCGCAGAGGTGATACAAGTAGTCCTACATTAGTAAATTGAACAGTGGTTTTATGAGTTTTAAGCCCAAGTAGATCGAAATATATTTGTTTTGAAATAAGTTGATGTATTTTATAAATGTATTCACAATTTTAAAAATACATCGATTTGTTTTAAAATATATATTAAAATTTAACTTTTAGTCATATTAACTGTTATCTGAAAGGAATTGTTTGTAACATTTACTATGCTCTAAATAAGAATGGAAACGACTCTGTGAATGAGTGTTGCATATATCGTAATAGCCACATTGCTGGATATTTCGTGATAGCTCGCATCTTTATTTGAGGAAAAGTTTCCTTACTGAATTAATTTTCGAACACATCGCGCATGTATATGAGGCATTAGGTAAAAGCTATTTCCGTTGGCTGGATCTGTTCGCAAAGGGTTGCTCTCGGTTATTGGAAGACTTCAGAACTGGTTCGTTTGATTGATGGCTTGTTTAGTCCGGGCTGGCGTCAGGGGCTGCAAAGGAAAGGGGGGAACCCCCCACCCTCTATATTAGAACCAGAAGAGTAAACCTTCCCCAACCATCAAACCCTCAGGTTCAAACTACGCTCGCATCTCAAGGAATTGAAGGATGATATTTCTCCAGACTACATCTTCCACTTTGACACAACTTTTTTTACTATTATATCTTCTTTTTTAAAGAACGGTGAAATAAAAGTTGGGAAATACTTTTTTAAAAAATAGAATAAACTTGTAAAATGGAAGAGGAAAAAGTAATTAGTTAGCAGAAAAATATCTTGATTATTTGTGGAATGCAATGGTTTATTTATTTATTCAAAATCTCTAAACTACTTATCATTTATTTACAAGTAATTTTAATTTATTCCAAGCACATTCTATACAGAGTACAGCAACATGCACTAACAGGCTTACAATCCCCCACACAAGCTCCAAGGAGTTCTCGTCTGTGGATGTAATTCAAGGGCGGATCCAGGAGTTTTTGTCGGGCGGGAGTGGGGGCGGGAGTGGGGGCGGAAGGCGAGGGGGAGGGGGGGGCAAGGAATGGTTTTCAGGCTTCTTCAAGTATAAATCTAATATTTTAATTAATACAAACTATTTTAATAATAATAAGATTGCTTGTTTATAAAAAATAAGTTTAAATGATTATAATAATAAAAAGAAAGGACTTGTAATTAAAAACACAATTCTTTTTAGTAGAATTGTAATTAAAAAAAACACAATTAATATAAAAGGGATGTATATTGTATGTACCGTACTTAGGCTTAAAATGTTTTAGTATTAATAGAAAAATTATGTGTTTGATTTCAAATAATTGGTTATCATACTAAACTTAGTTATCTAATTACTGCAAAAAATTGTAGTTTTAAACAACAAATTTGAATCTGTGACTAACAGGTTCTGAAAAACGTTTAACAACCTTGTTCACTTCTACCGGAACGTAATAATGGAGATGTAATAGGAATGCAAGACCCTAAAGTTGTTCTTCCATCATTGTTCTATGCAGTATATAGGAGTCAGCTCTGTACAAGACTAAGGTATAGATTTCAATATATTTATTATTTTTGAATTTGCGATCCCCCTCCATCCCTGAATCCACCACTGATGTATTTAAATAGAATACGAAAATACTACAGTAAAAACTATTCTCATCGGGCAAAGACGAATAACAAGTGTAAAAAGAGGGCGGGGCGTGTGGGGGGACAAAAACACCCCATAGCCCATACTAGACCAAATTATCCATACAAAAATTAATATTCGAACATAGGTATATACACAATACAGACCATAGAAAGTCCTCCTTGATAATCGCCAATGGGGAAAGAGTGGATAAACTAATTAAGGTCATTCGACAATAAAAATTACTAAGATTTTTGTGTCTATAATTTTTTGGCAGGAAATTTAACATGAATAGGGGTAGGGGGGCTACCTTAGAAAATATAACAAGGAGCAGCAGTGTCTCGACCCATTCTAGCAACATTGACAAGAAAATAAAGCTGGTGTCCTCTTTGCTTATGTGTGTCATTAGTTAGGGGATTATGCAGACCCTCTGCCCCGACAGGGCATATTATGTTCTGCTAGTCGGTGTTGTCTCAACAATAGGTAGGCCCTACACTCAAAATAATAAATATGATTAAATAGAAATTTCAAATATATTATTTCAATTATTAATTCGGACATATTAATAAAAATTAATAAGTGGATTTGGGTAAAACAAATTCTATATAACTACATAATATACTTCAATATTAAATAAAATAAAACTATTGAGATATAAAAAGAAACGTACTTGTATATGATTAAAATGATGTAATTTTATCACTTTCAAATTGCTTCTCCATTCAAAATTAATTTTCTTTGACATTTTATAAATATTTCATTGTGCCTTATATGAATTTCTAGTTATACTAGATTTTTTGCCCCATGTATTAATTACTTTAGCTTAAAAATGGTAGGGCCTACTCAAAAAGCATTACACAGCAAGTTTAACCCCTTAAAGCTCGTGAACTGTAACGATTTGAAATTATTAAAGCACTAATTTCATCGCTTCTGATTATTATACACGTCTTTTTAAAATTTTGCAATAAAATTGCTATTGTCAAATGACCCTAATTTTAACCATCAATGGTGGATGGATAAAGGCGTTACTCTTATTTAATGTACGTGTGTCTGCGATCGGAAAGTCTAATCTTGAATCTCAGCCGGATATCATTAATAATTCCGCCAAAAATCAATTAACACTAAGAAGTCGCCAGCCTAGTGATTGTCTTCAATTAAAACGAATATTTCTCCACCAGGATCGCTTGTGTTTCTCCAATACACTTACATTTTCTATGCCTGTCACTAAAACATCCCCTTTTACCTTTATCATCCCTCTTCTTCCAATAAACAGGAGACTTTGAAGGGAAGGGTGAATTTTTATTTTATTGTGACTCTCTCTCATCTCTGTCACTATCGTACTAGTAGTGTTATCTACTTGTGAGATGTGGAACTAATTTTTAAATTTCAACTAAACGTAAAAAAATTATGTATTTTTTTCATGAGTGTTCTTTTTAGTATATACATTCAACGGTAATTTTACCTAAAATGGTAACAACCCTATAAACTCTTCCTCCTTCATTCTGATCTAATTTATTTAAATATGTGGAATTACCGGATGGGTAGTAATGCACGGTGCATGGGGGCTTGGAGGATGGGTGAGAAACAAGATAGCAATAGTTTTCTCTAGTAAGATCCCGGGACTTTCAGACGATGCTGAAGACGAACGAGCCCCACCCCCACCCAAGTGCGCCAGTAAGAACGTTACCAAGAGCCCGTCATTACCGACGCCCATTAGCTAAATGAGCCACACGAGCGCGTTATTTGGTGGGGAGAGCAGGAGGTGGTAGCAAGGGGTGCCGTAATACCCGTTGTGCCATCCTCATCAACACCCCTTCCCCTTCACCCTCTTGCAGGCGGTAATGATGACTGGGACAAGACTAGGGCGGCACGATCATGCACCGTCATTACGATCATCATAAGGGGGAGATCACGACGAGTGACAGGGTTGCCAAACTCTACAGCTTTATTTTATTGAGGGGTATTATCCCCAAGTTGAACTTTCTAAAGACATACTTATATTGACACGACTCACAGAATAACAACCTAAGTTTTAGTTAAATTTCCATTATAAGAGTATACAAACATATTCTTTGTGGTTATCATCGATAACTTTTTAATACCTTTATTACTATATTAGTATTATTTTAAAGGTAGTGATCAAAAGTGACAACTGCAGTAGATCACATAACCTAAGGTCTGAATACCTGAAAGTAGTTATAATAGCTTTTATGGTTGTCAGATTAAAATTGGGCCGCAACCTCACTTAACACTGAGTACTCCACAGATGTAATAGCCAGATTAACACATGATCAGCACATAACTTTTTAAAGCGCAATCAAAAATTATGTTGAGTCAGCCAACATTGATGAAATGTAACCATATCTTACGACTGTTGAAATTGACGACCTATGTCCACAGTGGTCCACAGTGCTTAGTGTGTGAGAACATTAAATTAGATTTTAAAGATTTTAAAATTTTAAAATAGGGCTATTATCATCTATAGATCAGTTTGTATGTTGGCGAGGATCGAATGAGGGAAGTTTATTTTAGCAATTGGCTGCTCTAACAATCATGATCATCATCAACTGTTTTCAGCCTGTGGCCGGGTCAGCTTAGTAAAATGCCTCCATCTTCCTCTATCCCTCCACCATTATTCCTCCTTTAATTTATTCCATTACTCTCCTCTCACTTGAACACTTTCTGTTACCTGCTCCTCCCATCTCTTTCTTGGTCTCCCTTGCGGTATTTTTCCTATATTTCCAACATTTTCTTCGGCATCCTCTCTTTTTCCATTCTCATTACGTGCCCATACAATATCAGTCTCGCTTCCTCTACTATCTCATGTACTCCCTGTACCCGAACTCTTTCCCGGATAACTTGATTCCTAATCTTGTTTCTCCTCGTAACATGCTCCTCACAAACTTCATTCCCATGGCCTCCACTTTCCTATTCTCTAGTTGCTCTATCCACTAGGGTAAAACAAAGGACGGTGTGTCCTTCTTCTGAGCTCCACGTCAAACTTTCCCTCCAGGCTAGCCAACTAAGGGGAGTAAGGAAGCGAAAGCTATAATTTAAAGGAGCTGTACTCGAATTGTCTTTGAAGGAGAGTGAAAAACTACTTAATAAAAACCACTCAGCCTGGATTCGAACACCAGCCTTTCCATCACTTGAAAATCGGCTGAGACAAGACACGCTTTATTCCGTGGACCCATTGGTGCAGGTCACATCATAATGAGTTAAATACATAACTCTTATTCTGAACCGTGGGATGGAAGAAAACGCGAGAAAATACCAGTGTTTTGCACTTTTTATGGTGAAACCTTTTTTTTTTTGTCTTAAATTAAATTAAATACTGCTCCAGTATAAACATCGAGTATAATTTTATTCACATGTTGATATCAACGGACCCTGAATATCCATCATGAGCCGAGCGGCATTAGATGAGAAAATTTTTTAAACTAAAAGAAAAAGTTGTCATTAAATTCCAGGACACCCTTGACAGATATTCAAGAAATTTTGAGGTCAACATGTGAAGAAAATTAAATTATATGTTTGAACTCGAGAAATATTTGAAATATTTTGGCTAAACAAATTAGTTGCCATAAAAAAAACTGCAAAAAAACTGGCGTTTTTTCTTATACCCTTCTATTCCACCTTAACTATCACAATTCAAACAGATGATAGATAACAAATTACATCCGAACCGGAACCAAGTAAGAAAGTTTGACGGGGTCCACCTACCGGAGCACTGAGGCGAGTTGTAGACGTCCAGAAATATCACGTTATTAACAAGCTGCTTGTTATTTTTAAAATGTGGTTCATTCAAAAATTTAGTTTCTTATAGTATTAAAAACATTGCATTTAACAAATTTTTAGTTTTACAAAATTACTATAAATGTGATATTAGCTCATTTTCAAATAACGTTTGATGTTAAACGCTCACTTACAAGATAAAAGTAAATGGATAGGCCTAGAGGTCTAGTCTTACTTTCATAAATGAAGTCATGTTTCAACAAAGTCCAAACATAATAGTTAGAGATGAATAAAGCTTATTTTATTGGTTTTGAAGCTTCAGAATTTCCAAATCCATAATAACTGCAGCAGTGTGAGAATATTTCTATTTAAGTAGCTAGACAATGCCTTCCAGTTTAATATTGTTTATTAAGTGATGTTAAAATGGGCTTCCGACTTACACTGAGCTTAATCATTTTCTTATGAAACGTCATTGATATTGTCACTAGATTGATTTTTTTTTTTTTTTTTTTTTTTNTTTTTTAAAAAAAAGGGGAAAAAGGGGTTTTTTTTTTTTTTTTTTTTTTTTTTTTGCGTTTGATGGTCTTTTACCAATAGGCAACATTTACTATCACTTCTGAGTAGTCAATTTTCCTTTCTTTTTAAAAATTATAGGTAATAAATTATGTCAAGAAACATATAAAAATGACTCATTGGCGCAGAAACATTCCGTTAAATAAATTACCAAAATGTCATAATAATCTGAAAGCGACGTGTACACAGCTAGAGCTAACATCTGTTGTATCGATTAGTTCAGCTCACAATAAGACAAACGTTACATGATTAGGCCTTCCCCCTCTCCACCCTCACCTTACCGTATTATTAAAGGTTTATCTAAAGATAAATAAGTCTTCTGCATGTAGTTTAAACCAAAGCATAGAGAAAAAAAACACGTACCTAGTTAATTTGTATCTTGTGAGCTGCGTCTCCTTTCACGATATTTCTTCATGTTTTCGATGAGAACCCCCACAGCTTCACCCCGAGTATTTTCTTTCAGTCTTGATGAACGCAAGTTTCCGCTACACTCTCTTTCCCCTTGCCCCAGCTCCCTAGTCTTAATTCACCCCTTTCTTCCCCCGTATAGACCTAAACCGTGTCATCTTACCTTACCTTGGCTCTCAGTAAATAAGATTACTCCACTGAAAGGGGCTGTGCATTCAATCCTTTCCTTCCTAAAACCCTAAAATAGTAAGAGCTTGTTTTAACTGTATTTAAAGAAGGTGTTTCTCTGAAATAGAACTACCCAAAAGTTTGTTTTTTCAAGGTAATTAAGTGGATATAAAGTTTTGCTCTAAGTCTAAGAAGCCTTGGTTCAATTCTGGTTGGTAAAGAAAGTATTTATTATTTTGATTTTTACTGCTACCCAATTAGTAAATATCTAGTAGCTAGGGGATGAATGTATGGGCAGTATTAGATATACTGTCCAGGATTAAGTTAGTTTGTAAGTTCTATTATCCATTTAATAATTATCTAGGTGCAAGTGGTGGGTGTTTATTATTAGACTATTGTCCTATATTTATTTTATTTGTAAGTTCTGCTATCAATTCTGTAATTAACTAGGGCTAGGTACTAGACGTACAATACTGTTGCGAATCCTTTACTTACTATTCAGTGTTTAGTAACTGAACTTTTTTATAAACTCACCATTTAGAATGATGTTTAACATCAAAACTTTTCTGAAAATTTTGGCGTCAATTGACCATTTTAAATAATTAACTATTAATAATTACATTGTGAAATTTGATTATGCATAGCTATATTTAAGAGTGCTACGTGTAAGAAACTCTGTAAAGCAAATATATATATATATATATATATATATATATATATATATATATATACTTGCTTTTTAGATATATATCCTAAAAAAATGTTGATAGTTGATTTTAATAATAAAATATTTTGTATTTATAATACTTTCCTTTATTTCAACGTCACTTTAAAAACAATGTAATCTTTTACTGCTGTGCTTGCTATTTTTTAAAAATCTATTTTGAATTAGTTTTCAATCAAATTAAACTTCAAAATAAAAAATCCTATTTTAAAGTGCACCTGAAAAATAGCGTATTTAGTCCAGATTGTATTTAACAATCGGTCCCCATACCATTAATTTACGGTTTAATCTAATTCTAAATGCAATATAGCAAATAAAATATTAATGTATAGAAACTTGAGAATCAAAATGGTAAAGTAAACCTCCTATGTTAATTAAGTTTTCTAGGATTCGTATTTGAATTTGAGATTTGTGACTCATACAGTAGGTGAAATGAAGATTCGTGTTCATAAAATACCTAGTGTATTTTACTATACATATAGTATTTACTGAAATCAAATACAGGACTGTTCACCCTGACCGTTCCGCATCCCTTCCTACAGAAGTGTACAACTGGTTAGTATAGTAATACCAGGGTTCACACACACTAACAACAGGAGTAATAGCTAAGCTACAGGTTGAACATTGACAAGTACCTTAGTTTAATATAAATACTTAGGTTGAAACCAATGTCTCACAGACCTATAATATTGACCCTCTAGCCCCTTGGCCACGTAGGCGGGACTCAGGTGGGCCAAAGGATTTTAAAACAACCATAAAACACACTCACAATCGAGTTATTTCAAGGGAACAAACTTTCCATCTGTCACTTTATCAAACAACCTGTATTTGGTGTTAAAATAAAATTTCAACACATTTTTTCTCTCTCAAATAAAAGTGATAGAAGAATTATTAATAAATAAACAGCCCTGTATCGCTAGGTAATTTTATTTAGGAACGCGGTTAGCAACCCCTTGCATACTTTCCACTATATTACCTTTGAAAACACGGGTATCGATTAGTCGATACCTATAATTACATTTCATTGGAACCGATAGCTTTCCCCCTTCCTTCCCTTAAATTCACTGCTCACCCCTACGTCATAATGGATCAATAGAAATATGACCCCTCTTCCCTCAATTTCCAATCTCGCTGGGAAATGAAATTTGTGAAAGCTCGCTTTGCTTTACTGAGAATGGGAGTATCTAGAGACTATGAATTTGTTTATTAGTTATTTTAATACCAAGGTAATTAATGGTATGATCCCAAAAATAGGAATGAGGAACATAGTTAATCGGAAGTGCACCCGCGTTAGTGTAGAGAAGGAAGGGTAAAAACACGTTGTTAGCTCAACAACGACCCACTCTGAAGACATGTGGCTTAGATCATGGGACTATTGGTGAGAGGATATCTAAAGGAAATAGTCATGTCAGAAGTTTAACAAACGTGGTCAATTTGGGCTCTAGACTATTATTTATTCACCCACCCATTTCAATAGTTACGTGGTTCGAGATGTCAGTTTCACAATAAACTGAATTGTTTGTGACAGGGAAGGTTGAGGTTCGAATCTTGGATGGGTGTACTAAGGGGTTGGTTTTCCCAAAAGTGGTATATCAGTGTTTTCCCCATCCATTTTTAACTCTACCTTCCTCCATCCCACATCCTTAATTATGACGTTAATTGTTTACCTGTGAAACGCATTGCAACAAAACAATAATAATCATGTCCATACAAGAGGAATTTTACAATGTCAGAGCCTTATTATTGTTACAGCATGTCTCGTTAAACAATTTATCGCAAGTTTTGTTTATACGTCACATTAAAACCGGTTTGGAATGAAAAACAAAAACAACAAATAATGCATACACGTGTTTCAATGTCAAGTATCAAATAACTAACTACATTCTAGTACGTTACTAATTCCATTTTGATTGCATCATAAATTACTCCTCAAGTATATATTTCGCTTCATGTGTTTTTTTTTAAACCTCGTATTAAGGCGGCCGCACACCACAGCGCTGAGATGCGTGTTAACTCACGTGGCTCATTATATCACCGGACATCCCATGTTAGGATCCTAACAGGCTCAATATATGTATTGATTGTTCTTGATACGCGTGTGTTACTTCTTTTTTAATTCATTTAGTTGAGATATTTAATGAGCACTTTCTGAGTCAACTCATTATATCAGTACACTGCTCCTAAGCTAAATTAAATTTAGAACAAACACAACATCCAGCCCCCAGCCGTTAATTCATCACTGTGAAAGAGAAAATTCACATTTGACCTATGATATTTTTTTCGGCCATGTCTGGAATCGAACCAGGGATCCTTAGCTTATAAGATAGACACGCTACCGACTGAGCTAAGGTGTCAGACTCTTACTCTTTCTTGGAAGCAATGTTCTATTGTCTTGTATTCGGACGCCAGGTAATTACGTATCCTATCAACGTTTTATGATGAGATTATTATTACATGTGAAATGAATATTACAGCACCTGATTAATTTAGATTTTGATTTATTTAGATACGTATTGTGATCAGTATATTAAGAATAAACTATTGCACTTTCATCGTGTATGCTAAAAACAGAATCTGTGTGCTCGTCATAAATATCCTGGTTAGCTACCAAAACTCGAGTTGGATTGTCTAATTCACCCTCGTTAAGTTTGACTGCCAAAAAGTGAGTAGGCGTGAATAATTTACTACCAAAAACCCAGTTAATAAGATTACTCACCAGCATCCTTTTGAGCTTTCCTCATGGGATTCGGTTCCAATCCCGTGAGTCTCCAGGAAGCTAGCTAGTCAGCCCTGGAAGATTTCTCTTTTCCAAATAATCGTGTCAAATACTACAACTTTACTTAAAAAAAAACTAGCTGAATGTGGAGGATGGGGTGAACCTTTTAAGGCCAGTTTTCTTTCACAAAGTTTGGGTTTTTATGCCAGGTAAATAAACAACTACCAACATGACATATATTGTTTCTGGGATCGGCAATTCTCCTTGTCCAGGATTGTGAAAAATAGAGTGATGGCCGACATATCTTAAATTGGGAACGATAATTCTATAAGCTTTGAGGTTCTGTATTACTGAAATAATATGCCAAGTTACATTTGCGTTGCAGACGTCTCATTTTGCTAACAAAGTAGTTTGTTATTTCAAAATATGGTCCAGACCAAAATTTATATGAAATCTATCATTAGTAAGTATCTATAAGATTGAAAACCTTACGTTTTAGTTTTATAATCCAAACAAAATCATGAAGAGGTAAAATTAGCTGACTTTAAAGGGCATTTCACATCAAATTTTTCAGTTCTAAAAATATATAGCTACAAACATATATCTATTCTTGAACAGACAAAGTCACTTATGGGTCTCAAACAAACATTCTATGATAATTTGTTTTAGTGATTTTAAGCCTTTGGAACGGCTGCATTTACATTTTTTTTAAACACCGCTGTGTGAGAGTATTTCCCTCTAAGTAGATGACACACTTATGTAGAAACTAAGGGAAATTTTGTTAATGAACTATTACGGCCCTTCGTAGAAAAAACACTGAATATGTTTAAGTTAGTTTGGTTGCTGATACCCGCACCTGTGGGACGAGTCATGTCTCCTCTTGTTTGCTGGGCAGGTGACAGGGAGGTAAGCCTTTCAAATTCCTGGCGGATGTATTTAGCAGATTTTTTAAATGGTTTCCCATACTCCCTCCACGCAAATACATGTTGTATTTTACATAAATTACACCTTCCTCAGACTTAAAATATACACATATCCCGAGAGGGTACTAAGACATGAAGCAGGAAAAAAATAACTACTATTACTACTACTATTAGCACCACGTCTTACTACCCGTTCGGGTTATACGCACTTACGCTAATGTAATGTAATGGTAGGGTGATTGTGAGGTGAAATGGAGGATCTACAGTTTAACGTGGAATCCGAACCACGATAGAGGCCTGGCATTCCTCACATTCACAAGTTGTGATTAATACACGTCTTGTCAGAGATGAAGGAAGGGTTTGGCAATCAGATAAATCTGTGCTGGGACCAAGGATTGAGCCCCGGACCCCCAGCACAGAAGTCCGACACCTTACCCCTAAACCACCAGGTCACCTACAAAAAAAAATATAACTAAAAGTGTGTGTGTGTATATATATATATATATAGCTTTCTCCTACGCTGGTGGTCATAGGGTAAAAATTTGAGATCTCAGTTGGGTACATTTATATATTGCTCTCCCCACATGATTTGTTCACGGCTGTTTTTATAATTCCCTATTCGCGCTAATGCTATTCATGCTTTCTTCTGCCTTACCCTTTACAGCCGTTAACAGCATGTGTTAAAACGTATGTAGGATCTACTACAAATAAATGACGATATTAGAGAAGACGAACCCAATATGATGGGAAATATGATGGGAAAAATCCAAAGGGGAAAAATCGTGTGGGGAGTTCCACCCCCCCCAGTGAACCCGGCCGATATTCGAACCTTATCCCCTCCACCATAATTAATTCAGTCTATTGCAGGACTGACGCCTTATACCACGTGCCCACTAGTGAAGCTAACACAATAATACTACCGATATAATATAACGGGCAGAGGAAAAGTGTGGTGGGGGGTGATTAAGAGAAACTTCCTCGGCATTTCCCTGGAAAATGAAATGAGATTGAGCTCCAAGTTTGACCAGGTACACAGCACGTCCTAGAAAGTAATAGGGATCCCCGCTAAGGAGGTATGAAGGTTAATATTGTATAATAATCTTCACGCGACGCACGTGGTGTTATATTACACCACCCTCCCCTTTAAACTGTCCTGGTGATGGTATGGGAAGGGGGTTTAGGAAGGAAAAGTACTCGCTACAATCTCGGGGTAACAATGACCCAGGGGCTACAAATCACCACTTCCTGTTCCAGAGTAAGAGGGGGACTGCTCTCTACAGCCAGGAGTAGGGGGATAAAAGGGGGGTAGGGACGAGCATTGTTATTGCTGAACCTCCTCCCAACTACCCCCTCACTTCTCTTCAAACTATAAATGCCACTTGGTGCGCTTATTATGAATTCCTATCATTATATTTTCCCCTAAAAGAGAAGGGGATACTCCAACCTTTCATTTCCTGGAGGGGTGAACAAATATTCGTATCGATCTCATAGTACGGGGAGATGTGTGTTGAGGGTGAGCACCAACCATTGGGAAATGG
>CABFWB010000262.1:15099-37562 GCA_902151455.1 Timema bartmani
CCCCCTATGTGCAATCGTACTTTCTTACGTTGGTGTAATAAACTAGAACTATTATCTTGGAGCTTGGGGAAAGCCACAATGACGATGTAGGCATGATTAAATGCTATTTTGACAAGGATAGTTTTTATTTCTCCTTTGGAAAGCAGTTCTTATAATATTAGCTCACATTAACACTTTCACGTGTCAAACGTATGCAAACATTTATAATTGTGTATTTATATTTATCTAGAAGGTTTTCTTATTTCAAGTTGAGCTAAAAAGTCAAAAATTGGTGAAAATGTAGATTAACCAAATACAGGTGCGTGAAAATCTAAAATATGAGACTTTTTTTTTAATGAGAAAAATAATTTACACTGAACACTAAAAAAACCTGTGATACACTGATCAACGTGCTTTAGCTATGATTATAGTTAATTTATATGTTATTAATTATAAGCTATCCCAACCTAACAAAACCTAACATTCCACGTGTCGAACAGTTGGAGTTAAGTTTTGTTAGGGTGGATTATCTTGTTATAATCAACCTACCGTTGAAAGGCTTGAAATATGTGTATAAATGAAATGCCTATATTGTATTATTGTTTTATTCAGAACGACAAAATATAATATTAGAGATGACAGACGTGATTTAATGTTATTACAAACTAAGCTCGCCTCAAGCTTGGAGGGTATAAATGGGCTAAGTACACTTTTACTCACATGAGTGAACACGCGGACAAAGACGATGATCTCGAGTTGTATGTTTTGCTGGATGACATAAAGTTTGTTCAGCGTAGGAATTGTTTTCTGAAAGGCCTTTTTCTCTACCAGAAATCTATTATATAGTAGGATATTGGAAGGAAAAAAGACCTTTCAGAGAGTAATTCCTACCGTGAATGGATTAGGAGAACACGTGTGTTTAGAATCGCGGCCGGGTATATTGAGGGGGATTTTTTCTTTGAATGTTTTCCATACTCACTCTCTCCTCAGTAATTCATGGTAAATGGTAAGTTATAAATTTCCTCCTTCCTCCTCCCTAAGCTATAATTCTATCGCCGGAAAAAAAATCCATAAAAACTAAAAAATAGGTATTGATTTTTAAAGAAACATTAACTAAAAAAACCTGCTTGTAAATAGACACTAGTATAATATGTGTAATATATTATTTACCGGTTTTTGTAAGCTACTGCTGAAAAGCTTTGCGAACTAAAAATTACTTATCTTGAATTTGTTTGTATTCGTTCATGAACTTTTGAAACTAGTAAAAGAAGGAATCTCCCATCAGAAAGATTTCTTCTCAAAATATGAAAAGAAAACAAGCTCTTTGATCGTGCTTCAAACGTCACCCCCTCCTTCCCCCGGACTTCCCCTCACCCTGAGAGTTAAAAACTAGCTGGGTATTTTTATTTCAAACCTAATAACCCGAATAACCTACCAACACCCCATTTGATCTAGATGGTGTGACGTCACCTTAAAAGGATAATTGAAGATTTCTTGTCTTTTTTAGCTGGGGCGTCTTACTACCCGTTATAGTTACATGCATATGTAACTTACTAAGTACAAAAATGTTTTAGGGATGATAAAGGAAAAGTTATAGACGTTTACTATCATTTGCGTGGAGGAGGATTGGAAAAACAATTTAGAAAAATACCTCAGTACACCCGATCGGGATTCAAACCTCATTACCTCCATCATTGGAGTCCAATTTATCGAGCGAGTGATGGCTTAGACCAGTGATATACAAGCTTCTTTTATTTTCGCGTACCTCCAGATATAGTTTATCTTAATTTTTGAGCCCTAAAGCTATTTGTACATAATACAAGTTATACACATCATTCTGTTAAGACCATCAAAAATAAATTACATCCAAAATAATGTCTAAATAATAGGTTTTAAGTGAGAAACATATATCTATGTGTATCTATGTATACAATTTTATGCACCCCATAAGATGTCACTGCGTACCCCAGGTTAAATACCACTGCTTTAGAAGAGGCATGCAAATCTTGCGGCCTGATCCATAATTCTGTGCGGCCCGCTGACCTTTCAATGAACCAATATACAATGCGGCCGTTCCTTTTTTTTTATATATAAATGCTATAGAAGTTCACCATTTGAAAATGTGACATTTAGAAACTTGTCACTGTTTGGGACAACCTATCAAGCGAGGATGATGTTACAAAATTTTACTTTTTTTTTCCCAATTTTGTTTTAATTTGCGTACCAAATGGGTTCAATGTTGAGTAGCACATAAATGTGTGCACGGTAATTGCTTATTCTTATTAAAAACTAATTAACACCTGAGATATTACGGGAAACAGACACGTTTTTGTCATCAATTATAGACGTGACTTCAACACAAGATTTAAATCTTAACATTACCCACTTCGGTGGCCGCATAGTCTAAGGCGCTACTCTCAAAGTAGACTAGAGTTGCGATGATAGGGAGATCATGGTTCGATCCCAGTTGGGTATAATGAGGGTAGTTTTTCCTAAATGGTTCCCCACTCTCTCTCCACGCAAATGTTGGTACGTTTCCTCTAAATTTAACCTTCCTCATCCCTAGCCCACTATCGTAATTATTAAATAAGCTTATAAGCTGAATGAGTAGTAAGACGCGCTGCTAAAAAAAATCCTAGCATTAATACTTTTACTGCAAACACCCATGTTACTGGCAAAAAATAGACCTATAGTCTATTCACCATAGAAGTGGTGGTAGTTGACAGTTGGCAAAAGCTACTTGATCTACTCACTTGTATCCATTCGCCAAACCACATGATCTGCAAGACCATATGTTGATTTGTTGTCACTTTTGGCTGTCAACACTTTCGCAATAAAATAGTCAATTGTAGTGGTCGACAGATTTTTCCTAAGCGATAAAAATTCGTAGCACAACTTCCTTCGGAGGAGAAGTAAATCCATCGGTCCTATGTAGATTTTGGCATGTAAAAGAACCCCTGGAAGGTATGTGAAAATACCTTTCCTGGCAGAATTGGTAGGGCTTTTCGTTCTCGTTCATAGAAATTCTCGTGTACTGATATAATCAGTCAATTCAGAATTGCATGTTAGATACCCTAAATAAATAAAATCTTCCCTGCCATTTTCTTGTGAAATGTAATTAATAAAATAATAACAGATTGCCCAAAAATCAGACAGGTTAATTTTTAGTTACATGAACTTTCATAAGTTACATGAGTTGAGCACTTTGTATACTAAATATATGTATATATATACATATATGTATGTATATATATACATATATGTATGTATATATATATATATATGTATATATATATATATATACATATATGTATGTATATATATATATATATGTATATATATATATATATACAGAGTAGAGCCTCATTATAACGGACTAATAGGGGCTGAAGGTTGTCTGTTTTAATGAAAGTCCGATTTATAACAAATAATTCTTGTAGGGGTGTAATGCAGCAGGGTGTACATTAATGAAAGTAGATTAATTAGCTATAAAAAGTGTTTATTATATATCAAATAAAAAACCGCTTTCAACATAGGTTGAATTGAAAAAGATGTGTAAGTATACACTGCATTAATCTTTAGAACAATAAGGTCCTGGGTTTCATGTTGATTGCTTACATTCATTGGTTTGAAAAATTAATTTATTTTCTGCTGGGTTTGTTTGATGCTTATTTCTTCAGCTAATAACTGACGGATGTGCCGTAAGTGTTCATAATATACAAATACATCATTTCTATTTGCCGATTGTTCAACATATTGAATGACAAAAATTAAATGGTATTTCACTTCGATCACCTTGATTGTAGGCTGAGTAGTGTCTCCTACCTCTTCCTCCTCCTCCTCCTCCTCCTCCTCCAAAGATTCTGCTTCTCCAGTTACACTGGCGACAATTTCTTCTTCAATCACACATCGATCGATGTTTAATCGCTTGCTTGTAAATGTAAAACTCGTCAGATAAAAATAAGCTTCCTTTATTATTATTATTATTATTATTAAATTTTTTAACTGTCCATTATAAGCGACGTCCATTATAATAGGGTCCGTTATAATGAGGTTCTACTGTATATATATATATAATATTATTTGACTACTGTTCAAGCGTATAACCCGAACGGTTAGTAAGACGTGGTGATAAGTATTATTATTAATGTTTACTCTAAAATGTTAGTTTAAAATGATATATTTTGTATTTTCGTGACAGGATTGTTAAAAAATTCAAAGGTAGGTTAAATTCATTAGCACTTTATTTAAAAGAGTAAAAATAAATTATAAAGCTTTCAAATTTTTTTTATGAAGTGTGGTATTTTTATTCCTCTTTTAGAATATAAACATTAATTATTTTTTATATTCTACTCCGGATATCTTAAATGTACGTCTTGTGTTATTTGTGACTTTGGTAGACTCTACTTTAATATTTAATCTGAAGGTTTTTTTCTCACGTACTGGTGTGAATTGTTTATATTCTTAAAATATGGTCCTCCATAAAAAAAACATACGAAACCTTGTCGGCAGTAAAATAACAAACGGAAATTGAGATTGATTTACTCGTAATTTTACCATTGTTATTTTCAATTATTAAGAGTGATTTAAATCAATTTCATACCATTACGAATGTTTTTATAATAAAAACATAACAATGAAAGGTTGAAGCTCATTTAATATTAGAAAGAAAAAAATATATATTTTTCATCAGTTCGTGAAAGGCTATGGGTGAATAAAAAAAGTAATACAAATATGTTGCCTCAACTTTTTTAAAGCAATACTAATATTTTTTCAAAGAATTCCATTCATTTGATACCACCAGTCTAGATGTTTATATTTTAATAATAATAGTAATAATATTTATGTTCAGCCTTAGATATATTTTTACAAGCTTCTACAGAAGGTGCTATAAAACAAATTTGAAAAAAAAGCGTTTGGACTTTTTCATGTAAAATAAATCGTTGCTGACAAATATTTCAAAAGAAATTATCGCTCCAAAATATCGAACACATTATTTAGAGTGAATAAAACAACACACAGTGATTTCAACACAAAATTTTATATCAATAAGGGTAATTATGTGGATAAAGGCGTTAATCTCCTCTTGTCTGGTGCTTTGGTGATAGAATTAGGTTATTGTCCAAATCCCGGTCAGATGTATTGAGGTATTTTTAAATCACTTCTAATTGTCTCTTCAAACTAATAGGGCAAAATTTAAAACTATCTTCACTTACTTTTTTTTTAATCTTATTTTGAAAGAAGAGTTTGGTTGATACAATCCCAACATCTAGAGAAAACTAGCCTACTTTACATTTTACCCGAGAGGTTAGGGTTTGAATGCAGACTAGCTAAACTGAAAGGTCACTATGACGTGGTTTCAAACACTCTCTTAAATTAATGCTAGTGCATTTCTTTAACTCTACATATCCTTTCTACTTCAAGGATTTTCATTACCTTGTCACTATCATTGGGAGTAACAACAGTAGCCCCATGGCTTCTTTGGTGCTGACTGACAGTTCACAGCTGACTTCTGAAAGTCAACATTTAGGTATATACCTAAATTTTGGACTGTCAGAAGTGACAACTGCTAAACACATGTTTTTTGCAGATCATATGGTTCAGCGTAGGGATACATAATTTGGTCTGGTAGCTTTTCAAAGCCATCAGCTGTAAGAAGGACTAGTTTTTTTTATTTAATCTCTTCTATTAATCTCGCTCTCCATTCCTTTTTTTAATATATTGTTTTTTCCCTCGTTCTTATGCAACCACGTCCTCTAAATTCTTCACTTGAATTCGTTGTTTTCCATAGTTTTTTTTTAAAGTTTTTTAAGTTTTGTATTTATGTGTATGATGCTAACTGACGCTTTTGTGTTGTATTGTCTTTTAACCCAAACAATAGTACACCATTCCGTGCCCTTAGGTTAATTAGTGAAACTTGAAGGTTTCTGATAGTTCAAACATAGAAACGCACAAAAATAATCATGACAGTAAGTTTTGTGAGTAAACGAATAAATAAATATATATAGGTAAATAACAGCTCATGATTATATTCAAACCAAACTCCTTCGGCACCAGGATCTTTGACAAATTAGTATACATAATTAAGAATATTTATTAATAAAAAGTCATTTCTAAAAGTTCATTCAATTTTTATCCATCCGACGTTAGAGTTGTAAAACACGAAGTCCTTACAATGTTTCCCAGCGGGTAAATATCTCATTCATTCGTACCAAATTGAGAAAAAAAAGAAGGAAATAAATCAACAACCATTAAAGGTTAAATATATCAAGGTATATAAAGACAAGTAAGGGGAATAGAAGTAACCCTATTTCCTTCTTTCTTACAATATATACAAAAACCCTGCAATTTATGTTCTCATTCGGTCTTAAGGATTTAGTCAACCAAAATAGCTTTCATTATACATTTATCAACCCCCATTTAAACTGAAATATTATCAAAACAGAAAAGTAGCATTTTATTTACCCTCCCCCCCCCCTTCTCCTTTTCCCCAATTTCCTACCCACGTTATGAGTGGTTTCATTTCGGTTGAGTCATTTATCAACGACATAACCAAAAATAGTTTTCTCCTACCCCTTACTGATCCGGATAAAACAGTTTAAGTGGAAACAATCCCTCAAGAAGTTTGACATGGCTTCCTGCAGTAATCTTTTAACGTTGTAATTTATTTTGTTTCTTTGGCTCAAATCATGGAACTTTGGTTGAGAGTACTCATCATTTCTCTGCTGAGTCATTCAAGCTACTTATTAATGCATTCCTAATTTAATATATTACTCGGTAGAAGATTACTCTCCCAAGTCAATATTTAAGGATTTAAATTCATATTGGGGCCACCCCTTCGAATTTATATCATGGAGAGCGGGGTTTGAAACCCTGGCAGGTATGATAATAGTATTTTAATACCACTATGTTTTTTAGTAATCTCCTCACCCAAGTGCCTGTTTGAAAAGATAATTTAAGTTTCTATTAGCCAACACACTGTAAAGTTCGAACGGGTACAAAAAAAAAAAATTAAGTACAGCATGAAGCTAGTCAACTTAAGTTCAAGAATACTAAAGAGTCAAAACATTTATAAAAAATTAAAATCGTTTGTAGCTCTAAAAACAAAGGTAACCATCGGCCACATTTTTTATTCTGCTTTTTATTGTAAAAAGACTCTTAAATGTCAGATACCACAAAGTTTTATTAATCTACTACTAACCAGGGTTTACGGGGTGTATTTATTGCCTTGAGAATCACTTTTATGATACTGTGACAGTTTTAAAAAAAATTAAGATAAACAAGAAATGTATTTTCTCTATGGTTTTTTATTCAATTATTTATTTAACTTCACTTACTCTCATTTCTTCTATTGGTTTTCTTCGGAAGCTCTCCTTCTCGTTCTCTTTATTTCGTTGACACAACTATGTTTATTTAATCCCCACTGTGTCATAATGAACAGAAGTGGAGGAGGTAAGGAATAAACGGACAAAAGAACTAGGGTGATGTGTTTTGGAAAGATGAAATATGTTTAGTAATATATACGTGGAAGAGTAGCCACCATAACTTAAAGATAAATATCCTAAAACAGGTGTATTTCCTATGAGAATGGCACTTTTGATGCGTCTAAGCCACTAAAACAATCCTCAATTATTTAATAATATTCTATTGTAACCCTTTTAAAACTGACTGTATTTGTTATAGGAAGATGAGATACACATATTTAAACGTTCACTATGATATAACCTAAGAACTTAAAACATTTTGAGTGAAACTTTGCCGAAAATGAACTGATTTCAAAGACAGCATGTAAATATCTTTCCCTTTCATTTTGGTGCTAGCCACGTCTTAAATAATGCGAGATTTCTGGACGTCTGTAACGTATCTCAGCGCTCCGTTAGGCGGCCCCCCCTTTAGAATCAACATTTTCGTTGAAATCACAAGAATTATTTGAAAAGTTTTCATAGAAACTGTGAGCTTTCTTAAGAGAATAAATCGTCAAAAAGTAGTCACGTCACAAGTTCGCTATGGATGTACTTATTTGTAGGACTATGAGGACTTTCAACTCATGTACTGACGGGGACTGACTGACGTACCTTATAAATCACTATCCAAGAGGTAATCCTGAGAAGAGTAACATAGACAATACACCCACATCAGAGCTGATAGATTGTCAACAAGGTGCAGTGAGCTCATCTGGGATTTGAGCACCAACATCTTCCTTAAGTGGAGAACAAATTAAATATGTACCTGACGCCTTAGACCATTTGACCATAGCTGCAGGTAGCTTGAGTTATGGGTAGCAAGTACCTTATTATTGAAGGGGATTATCCTACCCGTGTAACGTAATCGGAAAGTTTGACGATTTGATTATTTAATTGCCCCGCGATTGGGCGACAATTATAACGTTATAAAATATAGATACTTTAAAGAAAAATACCTTCATCCATGACCTTTTTAAATATATGAGAGCAGTCCAAAAATCAACTACATTATACCCGAACAGGAGTACGTGGACAAAAATATCAGTCTCGTCTGTCTTGCCAGCGACAAGGAATTTGGAGTTCAAATTCCTGGTGGAGGTGTAAAAGGGTTGGTTCTTTAACTTTCCACGTGTTGATAGGCCTACAGGTGCGTTTACTCTTAGCTCTCTCTCTCTCTCTCTTAGACCAGGTCATTAATAAGTTTTATATTGAACGTTTGAATTTAAAATAAAAATACAGTCACTTAGTGTAGATTCTTTGAAGTCAAGCAGAGCCTAATAAATAAGTCTCGGAGCTCTGAGTCAAGACAGGACCTTAAAATGACCGCTCCCTAATAATAAAGTCTTGGAGCTCTCAGCTAAGACAGGACCTTAAAATTACCGTTTTCTGGAGATTTGAAACGTAAATAAGATGTTCAGATGTCTCGCAATATTTAAGTAGGTGTTGTTTACAATTAAAGTTAACGCTAAAGTGAAGTTGAAAGAAGCCAACAGGGCACCCACGATACCATAAACAACCTCACATTTTAGGTTGGATAAATTATTAAATTATGTAAAAGTGTAGAACTAGTCCATTTTCAATTACTTCCTAGGCAAATTGCTAAATTTATTTGATTAAGGTGAAGGATATGTGAAACTTGAACCATCCTTCTACAAACAAATGTACTTATTTGTGATTATGACCACAATAACAAATTCCAAGTTATTTGAGGGTTTTTCCTATGTTTTTTTAAGCACTAAAGCTGTCATTCCCGTAATAAATATAGCCGTGTGAGGATTTCTACCTTCAGAAAGGTGGCGCGGGGCTCTGAAATAAAACAAGGTCATCAAACCAACAGACGACAGGTATGTATAGTTCTCGACCCTTGGAAACTATTTTATAAAATAACAACACAACAGTTTTTTTTTTCAATCTATTCTTCCATTTATTGATCACAATTCTCCTAAACACGTTATCACAGTCACTTTGAAAAAAATCGAACATTTATTAATTAATATATTTTAATATACTTTTTAACTTATGATTTTGTAAAAATTTCTATAATATTATGTAGATATAGTTTTTCCATGTTAGGGGTCTTTTTGTTTTTTTTGTTTTTTTGTGGGTGAGAGAGCTAAGGACGCTAAGTGAAGAGATAAGAGGGCATGTGTATAAAGGGCAAATATTTACTGGAATGAGGGGTAGAAAGGTGAAGAAGAAAGACATTATAATTTTTTTTTAGAGAAACAAGAGGCTGAAGGGGAGGGGCACAGTAGTGTCTTTGTTATGCCAAAGCTCCCCCACCCACATTCCATCCCAAGAGCAAAAACCCACAGAATCCAAAGTCACAAACGGCTCTTGAAAAAGTGTTAAAGATTGCCCTACAACAACTTTTAAGGAAGAGCAGAGAAAAAAAAAAAGAATGTGCAAGCATCGTCTGGACATGCGCAGTAAAGATTTTCAGTCTTATCCTTCACTTGCCCTTTTCCAACTTTTTTTTTTTTAAATCAATGGTGAAATTTTTTAGCAATATTACTATATTATCTTCAAGATTTATCAAAACATGACTTTCACCTGACATAATATCAATTCATATCTTTTTTAATCCCAACCATGCTTGACATTCTTTTATTTTCCTTTAATTTAAAACACTTTACAGATACATAGTACCTACACTAACTAATATTTTGTATACAATCACTTATTTTACTTTTTTTGTTGTTGTTGTTTCAAAACAAAAAAAAGCACAAGAATTTGTAGCAGTCTTTGGAATGGATTATTCAGTGATTAAAATAGATCTCAAGATATCTTTGTTATTGTTAAAGCCACACATAAACTTGAAACTGTTGTCTCCATGACACCAAGTTTACCTTGAAAGACATTATTACTTTATTTAATTTATGTTCAAATAATTGTTTTTCCTTCAGTCACGTCTGTATCTGTTTTTAATCAAGCCCTTGTCATTCGTCTCTAAGCGCGATATAGGGAAATCAAATTAAAATACATATGGACTACGTTGAGAGTACTTGTAAACATATCTTACTTCCTGCTGAGGCAATAAATAACCTATTCCAGTTTGTTATTGACTTATATCAAGTGATTGCACGCCCATCTACCCCTAATTCTTTCGTCTAAAGGGGGATGCGAGTGGACACCTATTCATACCTTTAAAAATATGATGTAAATACATTCTCTTACTGTTATTGAAGAGAAAATCTATGTCTTGTGATTCACAACATCACATGCCACGAAAATAGAGAACTGTCGGTGACCATTCAATATTTTAAGTTTTCTATAAATTGATTCAGGTGAAGGATATGTGAAACTTGAAACAGCCTTCTACAAAAAAAATATACTTATTTGTAATTATGACCACAATAACAAATCGCAAGTTATTTGAAGATTTTCCCTGTATTTTTTAAACACCAGAGTTGTCATTCCCGTAGCAAATATAGCCCATAAAATCATTGACTGGTTTTATTACCCCTCCCCTATAACCAATGGGCGACATATCAATTGCTCACACCTCTACCCATCTAATTGATTTTCCTATCAGTTGTTCACATCCCTTCCTATGTAATTAGTTGTTTTATCAATTACTCACACTGCTTTACATAACAATCATTGGCTGATAAAAAAGAGCCGTCTGAAATGTATCCACTCTGAATGGGCTCCATTCTGACTTTTCTCAAACAAACACCACATATATAAAGTCTGCACTGCATCCCCTAGAATTTACTGCATCATACCCACCAAAAACCTGCATTGTTTCCACTTTTTATGGGCTCCATTCAGGCATTTCTCAAATGAATAACTTTATTAAAAAGTCTACGTTGTATCCACAGATGGCGGACTATACGTCATAATTTAAGTTGTTAAGTTTAATAAACTACCTACTCCATTCTATAACTTATTGGTTGGCTCTTCTATTGGATGTTCATCCCCATATATTCGCTGTTATTTCGGTTGCTTGTTTCCTTACCACGCAGTTAATTTTTTTAAGGGATGCTGGGATGAGGATATGGTACTCTCATCATTCCAGATATCCGTTGGTTAGTTGACTATGGGATCTTCCCCTGCCTCTTTTAATGCAACCTGCTGGATTGATCTACCAATTACAGTACAATGTTAAGAAGCGGGGAGGGGGCTAAGTCATATTTAAGGTATGTTTACAAGTACTCGTGATTTGGCCAAGGCTGACTGTATTTATTTATTTGCCACCTTAATTAATTCACACGTGTCGTCAAACATGAGTCAATAAATATATATAATTACTTGCAATGTCTGGATTTGGTTTGACAGCCAGTCAATGTTATCAACCTCAGCGGTCACTGATGGCCTAGAACAACAATGGCTCAATGACATTTTAATGACTTATGTCAAAGGTAACTAATAAACTATTATGGAACAATAATATTAACCATAATGTAAAATGGTGCATGTTTATATAAAGCGCTATAATAATGCAAACGCAAAATTAATCTACTATAATATAAGAGTAGAAACAGAATTGTGTGGGGAAAAAAAATCTTAGCATTTAATAATAGTAGTAATAATAGAACACCCTTTTTTCTTACATCACTTTACATACATTCATACATACATCCTGTCACTGTGGACGTAATTGTGGGACTATTCTACATGCAAGATAAGTTGAGAGTGAATTTCTGTGAACCTCATCAAACCTCATTTGTTTCCCCATACTTTACTACCCGCACCAATGGTCACGCAGTCTTAAGACGCCAGACTCGCAATATACATAATTGGCTGTGGAGCAGGAAATGAAGGGTGAGGAGAGGTGGATGTCAGAGTCAGAGCTGGGTGAACTTCCTCTAAACTACCTTATTCCTCCCTACCTTTAAGATTAAGCAGTTAAATAACCCTTTGTTTTTAAAGGTATCAACTAAAATAAAACATAATATACTTCATACTTCCCCCCTTCCCCCTCTATACCCCCTCGTACATTCCGGGACAAGGAACGGTTGCAACATATTCACTCTCAACTTCCTTGACATATATTTTCGATTCGTATAACAGATCATTCAATAAAATGATGGCATACTTAGCAGAACACGACACAACTTAAAGATAACGAAATGAAAGATAAATCCACTCAAAGTTATAATCTCACTAGCTCTTAAATAATCAGGATATGTGTTAGCTGGGACTATCACCTCGCTATATGGCAGACATAAACAAAACAAAAGCATTTAAAATTAGCATATTTACATCCTTCTTATAAAAAATAACAATTAAAAAAAGGATCATGACTGGTTATTCAGATCATTAATTAATGTTACATCTCACTACATCCAACATGTCCTACACCTCCAAGATTGCATCGTTATCATACCATGCTTTTTGGGTTTTAACTCTTTAAGATGGCAGTCCATGCAACCCCAACTTACTTTACATAAAAACATTTTATAATTTTCGTAAGGATCATCAGTGTGACGAAAAAGGCAAAATACAAGATCGAAGGGCTATAAACCCTCGACCACGAAGTTTTTGTTTTAAAGCAGCTATACATAAGATCTCGTTACAACGTACAATATACAATATTTACACAATAATAATATGATAATATATATACCCTGCTAGGTGAGAACAACATAACCTTTCTCTTTCGTATTAGTTTTAATTTTTTTTTTGGAAATGTGTATGACATCATATATATTATATATATTTATTTTTAGCACACAAAAGGAAGGAATGTCGCTTAGAAAGTCAACTTGGATAAAAAGCTATTTTTTTTATAATTTTTTCCTTCTTGCACTCTATACATACATACATACATACATACACACTTTTGATAACATAATCACGCTACATTCAATATTTGGTTGTTACATGTGTTATATTTAGTTTTTTAAACAATATTTCGTCAACTATAAAATGTGAGTGGACATTATGATTATTGAGTTACAGAATCAGTGGCGGTTGATTGAATATTTCAGGAAAGTTTTTATCTCAACCGAAAACATTTATCTTAGAGTCCTTATAATAAAATACATGTCCGTATATCAACATCATTTTTAGTCCCCTTCTTACGTCATAGATTGTAGCCGATTAACATTAACTGAAACCTATCAATATATTCAAAAATGTACTTAGCCGATAAGCATATTATTAAGTAAGCTTTTACGTTTACGTAAAGATTACAGGGACTATAAAATATATTGTGGTTTCAAATTCTTTGAGCAGACGAATGTAACTAATCTAGTTTTAAAATATGTCACCTTTCTCCCCCTGTTTTATTAAATTTAATAATTTAAGCCCCTCACTGATAGTCACCATGACAATAGTAAATGTGTCTACATTAATACAAATAGAGGCAGCGAGGAGGCGAATTTCCTTCCCCAGGAAACTATTCAATGGACCGCCACTTGACTTGGTTGACGCTATTGATTTATTAGAACAATATCACTTGTATAATCTAAGATAAAAGTGAAACTCTAAGGACCAATAACCAGGAACTATACCTTAATAATTTTCGCTCTCACGCCAACTAGCTACGCAGTAATATGTTGATTAAACATTCATTGGAGTCACATTAGATCTTTGATATTTTTTTCGTGATTTTCTTAAAAAATATTTACTAAACAAAAAGCATATTTAGTTATACATATTATTATTTTATTTTTTTTCGAAAATGATTACAGTTCACATACGTCCTTTTATATGGACTACCCGCAATATTTTTTTAAAAATTGTAATAGTAATTTTTTATCCACCCTATACCGAAATATACACAATATTAATCATCTAACTTACATATATGGTATTTTGAACCCCTTCCTCCTCCCCTATCCTAGTTTGTATACAGTGAAAGCTCTTGACAAATATTTATCTCATTGCAATAAAACATAGGCACATAGGCCTAACTACAACACTGCTCAGTTCAATTTACTACACATAATTAATTAGTAGTATTATTATGATAAATACATTATTAATTAGTTAACTTAAAGATTTCATACATGAAATTGGAACGGCCTCCTAAATCGTTATATATATAATTTTTTTTCTTTACTATTTTGAAAATGACTCTAAGAAGGGTATAGAAAATAGGGGTTAGTTAAGTTATATATTTTTTGAGCATTAATTATTATTATTATTATATGTTTAATTCTCCATAACAGTTTGTACAAAATGAAAACGTAATAATATATTCAGTTCTAACGTCGAATGCATAAATACTCCAAGAAGTAGATAGCCTAATGAATACAACTGATGTTTTTCAATTAATAACGAATTATCTCCACCGGGATCATCTGGGTTTTTTTTTACAACAGAAGTAGATGTTTCTCTGTCACTAAGCTTCTCCTTTTTTCCTTCTTTCCCCTCCTAGCCAACAGGCTACCTTGAACGAGGGGACCACACTAGTTCTTTATAGCGGTGAGATATGAAATTAATAATTTATAAACTTCAACTAGTAATGTAGAATTTTGTCCATTTGCTAGCGCGTTCTTTGGATATAATATTCATTCAACGGTTCTAACGCTTACCCGAAGGTTTTGATAACTGAATGAAGGGACAACTCAAAATCACGCTCGTAAGATAAAAAAAAACAAGGATCTTTTGTTTTCATCCGACAGGTGCGTCTTGAACATACTAGGAAGGTACAGGGGACAGAAGTATTCACGAAATAGCGGCACTGTGTATGGGACTAGTGTACCACTCTCTTCATTATGAAGTCAACAGCTAGAATTCAAGCTGCTAGTTAATAACAAGGGGGTTTAAAGCAGTCATAATAAGCAGGCTCGCTTGAATGGTCCCTTTTCCTTACGTTTGATTGTATTTTCAGCTGTTAGAAAGACCAAAACGTGGTGAAATGATAACAGCTGGTATTATATTAAGGAATTCAAAGCAAGCCATATTCACCTTACCTCACGTTTTAGGTAATAATTAAATTGTTGTACTAATAAATACACTAAACAAGTCTTTACAGTAAATATTATACATTTCAATTTCAAGCCAAGGCTACTATCGACTTTATTTGAGGAGGGGGTTTTAGAGGAAGTACACCAAAACTAATATGAAGAAGAGGTGATAAAAACACAGGAAAAACACACCTAGATTCCTAATTAGGCCTACCATCAATTCAGTTTATTGTGAGGCTGACACCTCAGACCGCATGGCCAATAGTGTGGGTTTATCTGTTTTTCCGGTAAAGAGAAGCTGGGGGTTTGGAATTATCAGCTGCACCTCTCCCCCCTATCCCCCAAAACATATTACAATTCCTAGTGCTAGTGTTGGGTGTTGGGTGTTGAGTGATGCCCTAGGTTAAGTTAGTTTGTTACCCGTATGGATCGTTAGCCCCCTCTAAAAATGAATACATTCTCATCACACCTTCACAAGACGCCTGGAAACGTACCGAACGGTGTTTGTGTGTGTATGTGTGTGTGTTTAACCACCCCAAAAGCTAAAAGCCAAAATGTAATTTTGTATTTCTTTTCAATGTCTAGGTTAGTAACTTTTTTTTCTTACTTTTACATTCATTACTGTTTCCAGGCTGGGTCAGTTTTTTTATTCAAGCTATATATTATCCACTACCGGATGGTCAGGCCTGCCTTATAATCTAACTTGAGACTAGGACAGGAACAACATCCACATTTCACCAATGATACATTTTTTGGTTATGCTGGGAATCGAGCCCGGAACCCATAGCTCAGTAGTCAGACACGCTACCGACTGAGCTAAGGTACTGGCTAGTAACTTATTGGATACAATTCATAACATCTACAACGTCAATTAGGTAAAAAAAAAAAAGCTTCAAGAAAAAAAAAAGTCTTATCATCTCATCCCGAGTCATCGAAGGTAGCCCCTACTCTTTCCTCCGTCTAAAAATATTATGTTTAAAATATATTTAGGGTAGAGTCCTGAAAATTGTTACATATTTCTACCACCAGCTGTTTTACGGTCCATCTCCCAACTATTTGGACAGTGACTTCATCCAAAACGAGCTGCAAATTAATTATGGTTTTTTTTCGAAGCGTTTTTATCGTTTCACTAACGAGGCACAAAACAAATCATATAAAAACATGCAAGAATAGTTGATTCTTTATATATTTTTAATCCATTACATATTTTAAGGCGTACTCAATTTTTTTTCTTCAAATTTATATGTATACGTAAGATTCACTTGTTTTGAATTAATCTTTTATAGACAAGACAGACTTTTTGTGTATATATGTTCAGTACAATATATATATATATATGTATATTAGTTAACCAGTGGAAGCAAGACAAGTTTTCATTCATAAATTAGGACCTAATAAATAAAATACATAACCACAAAAGATATTTGAATACAGACAAATACATCATTTGGAAGTGGTGGAACCTTGGATATCTCAAGCGGTAGAATATTTGTATTTATACAGAATACCTAAAAGTACTAAAAACATTTAAGAAAAGAATAAAAAAAATTCTATTGAACCGTCTAGAATTTCGCAGAGCTCGAATAAAAATAAATGTTATTAGATAATTAAATAGCCTTAAGGGGAGCACCTACCAGGAGCGCTGAGACGCGTAGCAGGCGTTTAAAGATCTTACGCTATTCAAGGTTCGTTATTTCAAAAACTTATTCTATGCCAAAATGGACATATCAACGTTTCCCTATAGAATTAAAGACATGATAATTAAGTTTGTTTATTTTAAGTTGAGATTAACACATTTTTAAGGAGATTTCACGAGAAATGTCTCCATCCTGAGATTAAGGTAAATAGTAAGGAACATAAATGTCCTCTTCAAACAAATAAAGTATTATATTAACAGGAGAATGTAACAAAACAATATCAGATGATTGAGAATTGTTTTAGTAATTTTATAGCTTCTAAACTGCCATTTCTATAAGAAATATAGCAATATGAGGATATTTTCCCTCAAGTAGTTAGCAGCCTTAGTATGTATATAGTTTTCTATTTTTAATCTTTAAATATTCCTCCAAAAAATGCCTATGGTAACAACTATTTAAGTAAAAAAAAAAATTCCAAGCATAAAGTTTAAAAATTAAAATCTATCTAGCGGGATATTCCACTGAGTATAACCAGAATCCCACTGAATGCAAATCCAAATTACATTTTTCAAATTACACATGGAAATAACTCTAATATAATTATATAAATAAATGTAAGCGCTCGGGAGATTAATTATTATAACTTCAGTGACGTCTTATTAAAGTAACCTTTGGCCGCGGAAAAAAGGCGCGCGCCACTTGTTTTCCGTCTGTTCCAGACTTCACACACTTAGTGGTTACGTTCCTCACTACCGCTCCTTTGTCGAATTAGTTCATAATCCATTTAGCCCTTAGATATAGTAATGTATATGTGGACTAGGTTTAACTAGACCAGCGGTTCCAAAACTGTGGTTCGCTAACCCCAATATTCCTGTAATGGCGGATTTTTGCAGCACTTTATGAGGAAAGGGGAAGCATTCACGACTACTGTTTATTGTCTCATAATGTCAGGTGGTTATATCGAAGTAGAACTCTTACAAGATTGTTTGAACTTAAACTCGAAGTTCTCATTTTTCTTACCAACCATTCTTTTAATAAAGCAAAGTGCATGCAAGATCAAATGTGGCCAAAGGCTTTGGCCTATTTGGTAGACATTTTCTCAAAAATGAACAGTTTAAATCTCTCTCTTGAGGGGTCAAATATTAACGTTTTTACTGTGCAAGACCGTATCGAGTCGTTCATAAAAAAAAGTTTTGAGAAACGTGTTTAATTAGCAATCAAACGGGGTGCTTTAATACCCTTCACGACTTCATGGTAGAAAATGTAAAGAACGTGGTTATAGAACACTTGAAGGGACTAGGAAAAATCTTCAGAGAATATTTCCCAGCCATATCCAATAATAACAATTGGATTCGCAATCCTCTGGACGAGACAGGAGTTTTGAAATCCTCCACATTAAGCGTGTGGTAAAAAGAGAAGCTCCTTGAAATTTCCACTGATTTTGTATTAACCAGAAACCAATTAGTGACAAAGATTTATATTTTTTCTTTAAGTTTAAAGGAGGAGTTATTATTGTTAGAGAATAAAGCTATTACAGCTTTGTTATCATTTTATTCTACGTATTTTAGCAAGAAATCTTTTTCTTCATATGCCTATTTAAAAAATAAATACAGAAACAGGCTCAATGCTGAAAGTGACTTGAGACTATTTATCGTCTGTGGTTCCTGACTTTAAAGCCCTTTACCATCCAAAGCAAGCGCATCCTTCTCACTAATTCACGTGTAGAGGTGAGTAGCTATTAAAACGTGTAAACAATGTTGAATATTAAATCCACATGGAATTTTGTGATTAAAGGAGGGTATTTCAGTTATGTCAATGCAGACATTTCCAGTACCACTTTAAAAAACATGTAAAATGTGATAATATTGTGACAGCAAAGATAAGAACATTTTACTACAGTACTTTTATTATTTCATTTCAGTTTTAATTTTTAAAACAAATGTATAATTATTTGAACTTTTACTTAAGTAGTTTCAATATTATTTCATTATATTTGGTGGGGTATCCCAAATTACCTAACAGAGCAAATTTAAAGGTATTTAACATTTTGATTAATAATAATAACTAGATTTAATAAAAATTAGGTATAAAATTAAATGAGTGGCTATGGATATTTACCATGGGGTTCGTGCAACTCAGATGTTTGTTAATGGGGTTCGCGAGTCGAGAAAGTTTGGGAACTGCTGCACTAGACTGACAATCTTTTTTTTTATCTGCAAAGACTCACCCACTTTTAATTGATAGTAGAATTTTAATTTTAAATAAATAATTCATAATAACTACAATTTCTATTGTATGATTTTATTGTCGTCTCTAACAAACGCAAGCAAGTCGAGCGCGCCTTGGTTCAGCAACGACATAACATAACAATTTATTTTGTTTCCTAAAAAAAATCGTGGGGTAACTATAACAACAAATGTATGTTTCAAAAAGAATAATCACAAATCAAGTTGAACTACCTCACCTGGACAACTTGAATCCCAAGCCCTAACGACACAAAGTAAGCCCCGGTAACAAGTGTATATCATTTTCCTTTACTTCATGAAAAATTTTACGATGACCACAAAACAAATTAATAGCAAAAATGGAACTTTTGTTTAAAAGAAAGGATAGAACCAATCTAAGACGGATAACTCGCGGGAACATTCGCTAAAGGCGTGCATGTAAGCCACGCTCGTGCGCCTTGAGCACTTCTAAAGATACGATAGTAAAAAACAAGTAGCATTATTACTATTACAATATTATTGGTAATATTAAAGTATGCTTGAAGGGTTCTCCGTCTTAGAAGGTTGTCTGCAAGGAATTTTATATAACGTAACAGGCTAAGATGAATACAGACGATGGTTGGCTTCCCTTGGCTCAATGAGTCTACCGAGCCAGAGTGGCCGGCTTAGTCTACTGAGCCAGAGTGGAGGCTTAGTCTACTGAAATGGCCAGTTTGATCTATCGAGCCAAGGGGGCCGGCTGAGGAATCCTGGGTCCTAGACCTGGAACAGTCGCAGCATGCTCTCGTTGTTCCAGAGTATCCTCGTGTTGTCCTCACTGGCACCCCGGCAGGGCCCGTAGTACTGAGAGCCCCACTGCTGTTCGGGCGTCCCTTTCACTGAGGGCTGCTGGCAGCACGTCTTGCAGTCCTTCACCCCGCCACCACATGGGGCCACCATCTGCGGCTCTTGCTGCTGGCGACACGCCACAGGCGTCGACCAACTCGGTCTGGATGCGGCCTCCGGAGCCGCCGCCGCCACCACGAACTGCTGCTGGTTCGCCCAACCGGTGGCAGCGGCGGTGGATACGTCATGGGACTGTGCGGTGGCCAGGCGGCTGCGCTTGGCCGCCCCACCGGAACGGGCCCAGGGCACCTGAGCAGCGCGGCGTGAGGCGGCTGCGTGCTCAGGCTCGAGGGCAACTCGGGCTCGCCTCGCTGTTGGCTGGTGCTGGGAGGCAGTGGGGGCGGTCATGCCAGCCCACGGCTGTTGCAGGCGGTGGTGGTAGGGCACCGGCGGTTGCAGGAAGCACGAAGTGCAAGGCGTCGCTGCGACGGCGGCCACTCCCACCGCAGGCTGCTGGTGTCGCGGCACCGCCTCTTTGTGTACGGTATTGTTGTTATTCACCTCCACGCCACCTCCACACGTCGCTGCCAGCAGCTCTAGAACATAAAAACCATTCCATCAGCATGGATTTCTTGGATATTTTGAACCAAACAATCCCGCTAGCCCCTATATTTACAGGCCTTGTCTTTGTTTCAGAGTTCGGGTGGGAGTGTATGGGCAGGAAAAAAGGTAAATTATTTTGCAGTTTGTATAGCAAAACATTTTAGTGGCCAAAATAAATCAAATATTTCTTAAGTAAAACAAAGAGTTCAACTTTCTTCACATGGTGACCTCAACAGTTTGTTGAATATCTGCCATGAGCATAGCAGTATTAGATAAGCAACTTTTTAAATGAGGAGAAAAAGTTGTCATTAAACTCCAGAACACCTTTTACAGATATTCAAGAACCGTTGATAAAACCATGTGAATAACATTCAACTCTGTTTGTACTGAAGGAATCTTTGATTTACGATTGTGTAGAGAGAGAGTGGGAATAAAATTAGGTAAAGTCCCCATTAGCTCTTCTGGGATTCAAACCTCAGCCTTCTCGTCAGTGGCAAACCTAGACAAATACGATTAATGCCTTATCTCACATGACCATCCGGTACAGGTTTGATATGTTATTGATGAGATGTAAGGAGATGACAATGTGACGGGGTAGGTATTGAAGCTATTTATTACGTCCAACACCAAAGTTATTAAGTTATTAAAATCTTTAAGCAAGGGGCAGGTATGAGGAGAGCAGTTTTAAAGCGAGCACACCCACATTGGAGTGGAGCAGGTGTGGGAAAGCTACAGCAATAGATCACATTTAAGTGAGAAACCACCACCCCCACCACCCCCACCACCCCGAGTGCACCCGGTAGTAAGACAGAGTCTCAACGTCCACGTTCCAGACAATCCTATTTATTTGCGAGCCTGACGCCTTATTAGACCGTGACTAGCCATACGTTTTATTATTACTTTGAAACGAACTCCACTTAAAATGTTTTTCTTCCTCAACGTTTTCCTAGCCACCCACCCACCTACCCCATGACTACCCTTGCTCCAATAAAGTGTATAAGATGAGAAGGTAAGAAATGAAGTCAACAAACAACCCCCTCCAACCCCGTCACAGCCACGGGGGGATGTTCTCCCTATCTATCTCCCTGGCCGAGCCGGGACGATTGTTTTAACGACTTAAATCGCCCATAACACACACATGCGCGTGTACACATGCTCAAACACGCGAGCACCTTTTCAAACACACTCTCACACAAGCTCACATATGCTCAAACACACGCTCACACATAATAACACACAAACATACGCTCACACGTGCTCAAACACATGATCACACATATTCAAACACACATGCACACATGCTCAAACACATGCGCACACATACACACACTCACACATAGACCTATTCAAACACATATATTCACAAACATGATGCGTAAGGCCAACATATTTCTGTTAATTTTTCAAATTTGGCTCGCACATAATGACTATTTACCTACTTAATCTAATGGGTAGGAATGATGTGGGTAACTTAAATAAAATGCACCCACATTAGCGTGTCGATTGGGGATGTGGAAACTCCAATACACACGGATGAGATGACTTCAACTTCTCAGTCACTGGGAAGCCAGAATATGACGAGCTTGACGCCCTGGCTTAGACAGGTAGGTTTGGAGAGAAAGTGACAATGCTGGCAGATGTAAACTGCTCACTTCTCCAGTTTATGTCGATTTGATTATAGGCCCCGTTTAAAACCTAAACAATCTAAATAAATAAATAATTGTTTAAGCCAATTCAGTTTTTTTAGTAACCAAACTATTTTTCTAAGGTCTTGTCGTTTCCTTCTTGTTCAGCTCTTTCAGGCTTTATCAAGCATTGTTTTTGTTAGTCCCCCCTCTCCTCTCTCTCCTCTCTCTACTCTCTCTCTCT
>CABFWB010000262.1:37645-57737 GCA_902151455.1 Timema bartmani
CCCCCCCCCCCCCCTAGACCATTATGGATTCCAAATGTTTACACGAAAACACTACGTAATAACAAGAGGCGAAAGAAAGAAGCAGAAGGTGACTCTCCTTTCCCCTACACACTCTCCTTTTCTCTTTCAGTCAACTTATTTAGAATTCTGTTTTTGTCAGAAGCTTACGTAAACACAATTACTGGACGTTGTGCGTAGAAGAAGTAGATAAATATGACGTGAGGGGCTCAGGGGCTCGGTCGGTAGAGGCGGGGCAGAGTTTCCAGGTTTGGAGGAAAAAAAAACTTCATGCGAAGCTTTGGTTTAAAACATCTTAGTCTGAAATAGCTCTAGACAGCTCTAGACTCAGCCACGACCAAACGAATATATCTATCTGTACATGAATTACAGACTAAATTAACCTAGCTTTCATATATTTATTGAATAGATAACAGGATTTAAAAGAATTAACCCAACCTAGGACAGAATATCTAACACATTACACACAGCCCTTGCTCCTAAACATTGAGTTGATAGCATCACTTACAAACTCACTTAACCTAGGACAGTACGTCCAGTATTACACACCCGGCCCTTGTTCTCATATATTTATTGATTGGGTAGCAGGACTTATAAACCAACCTAACTTAGGACAGACCCGCTTTGGTGACCGCGTGGTCTAACGCGCTACTCTCGTGCTAGGTTAGATTGCCGATAACGGGGAGATCGAGGTTAGAATCTTAGTTGGGTGTGTTGAGAGTGATTTTTACAAAATGGTTTCACATTCTCCCTCCAAGAAAATTCGTGTACACTTCCTATAAATATAACCTCCCTAGTCCCTTTAACCATTAGCGTAATTAGTACATAAGCGTATAACCCGAACGGATAGTAAGACGCGGTGCTAAACAAAAACTTGGGAAGCATGTCTATAACAATACACCTAGCCCTTGCTCCTAGATATTTATTGATTAGCTAGCAATACTTGCAACTAACTTAACCTAGGAAAGCGCATCTAATATCTAGATAGCTAATGCGTGAATAGCAGGAATAATATGTACACAAATACTAAATATCTTGTTTGGCAGCAGCAGGAATCAAACCCGAGTATCCTAGACTCTTTGAAATCGCGTCCCCAATGTTTTTATCATTTTTTAAGACTTTCTCACGTGCATATTTGAATTTTGAGTAGCAAAATAGACTAAATGAATTGTTCATTATCTTCATCATTATTAATTATCATTATTATATAATTTAAAATGATTATATAAGTATATCATAATTATATATTTTTATTTTAAAATATTACTACAGAGACAAAGAACACAATTGTTTAAAGTGGTTTTAGGAAACTTGGTAGTAAGAAAGTTTTATAAATCCCATGCTGTTTATAACTATTACGTCACAAAGATAACAAATTATTGTTGACAATAATAAATTTGCAAGACATTAAAAAAAGTTATACTTGGTAGGGCAAAACAAACTTTGGACATCAGTGAATACCGCATGACAATAAATACTTACCGCTTGCCAATTTGGGCACTCATGCCTTTGTTTCACTAACCCTGATCTAGGTCAACCACTCAAATAACTTAACTATGAGGACATATTTTAGCACATTACTTCAACCATTCATTCGTACCAGTGCCAATATTCAACAGTAATAATACAAAGGAAATTATAAATTCAATTGAATGGTTGAGAGTTTAAATATATGTATAGTTGAGATTAAATAAATTGTTAGAATATGTGTACAATATTAAAATGTTATCATAATAAAATTTTAGTTAACAGATTTTTAAAGATTTGGAAAAAATTTAAATTTTGACAACACAGTGCTATGAGTTATAAATATAGGCTATACAATTTATAAACATTTAACACATTAAAATTACGACACATAAAATTATAGGTTGAAATGAGTTTTATATAAAGATGTAATAGTTAAAACATTTATATTCATATATGGGCCTATAATGTACACAATTTATGAAACTGTAAAAAAGTCAAAATAGTTGATGCTAGAATACACGTTAAAAAATAAATGGTAGTAAATTTGTTGATTGAAAAATGAAAGAATTAGTTTTCCTTATCTGATAAGTATTCCTGTGTTTCTTGATATGGCAACTACAGTAGCCCCATGGCTTCTTTGGTGCTAACTGACAGCTCACAGCTGACTTCTGACAGTCAACATTTAGGTATACACCTAAATTTTGACTGTCAGAAGTGACAGCTGCTAAACACATGTTTTTGCAGATCATATGGTTCAGCGTAGGGATACATAATTTGGTCTGGTAACTTTTCAAAGCCGTCAGAAGTCAGCTGTGAGCTGTCAGTCAGCACCAATGAAGCCATGGGGCTACTGTAGGTTGCCCGTTAATATCAACTAGTTTCAACGCTAGCCAACATCATCCTCAGGACTAGACACGAAATAAGGTTGTCATTTCAAGAAATACAGGAATACATATCAAATAAGGAAAACTAATGCTTTGACTTTTCAATCAACACATTTCCTACCGTCTCTTTTTAACATCTATTCCAGTATCATCCATTTTGACTTTTAAAGCTTACAATCGTGCACATTATATATATGAATATTAATGTTTTGACTATAACATCTAACTTTCTATAAAACTAATTTTAACTCCAATTATAATTTTAGATATCGTAATTTTAATGTGTTAAATTGTATATTATGTTTATAGCTCATAACACTGTACAAAACTCCATGTTGTTAGACCTTAAATTCTTTCCAAATCTTTAAAAATTTGCAAACTGAAGCTTTATAATAACATTTTAATATTGTACACATAGCCCATCTATGTATTCCCTCTCAATTATATATATATATATATTTATTCAAACGCTCAACCATTTAAATGAATTATAATTTCCTTACTATTATTAATTCAAGTAAATTCAATTAAATGAAGAATGTTTTTTAAAAAAATTAAGCAGTAGGTTGCGTGATATGTACCTACGTAATATTTCCCCACAACTGTGAAAATAGACGTAGCCTTCCAAAAGTCACGTGGCTTGGCGAAAGGATAGACACATTTTGCAACTTGTTAAATGATAGTTAATAATTCTTCAGAAAAATTATCACGACTTTACTCTCAAAATTTGGAAATTCTTCAAACTACTTTGATACGTGAGGTCGGAATTGGACATCGTGATAATCACGGTCGTTTTCTAATCCTGTCTCCATCCAAATGATGTTACATTTACTCCTAAGTGTTCTGCTCATCCTTTAATCTTTATATTAATAAATCAATAACCGTTCTGTTAGACTTACCAACCCATTTAAAGGATATATAAGTCCCACAAAGTAGCCATTTTAAACATGAACACTTTTTTCCTCTTACGTATAAACTTATTTGGTACGTAGCTATTTCAAAGTTATTATGGATCTTCCATTTACTCTTCCCTTTCCCCATGAAAAGAATTGCACGTAGTCATGAAGAATTAAATTACAAGGTTGGAGTAACAATGGCTGTCTAACTAACCCTGCATCTACCTCATGTCTGTTTGGAACAGACACAAGGGCTGAGGCCAGATGGATCTTAAATAAAAGAAAAAGAAGACGAAAAAAAGACACATGCACAAAATTACATGGCATTGTTCCTAATGTAAGCAATCTTTCTCGCCAAGGGAACGGAATAGTAGTAATGATAATAGTAATAATAATGATGATAGTAATAATAATAATAATAATAATAATAATAATAATAATACATCTTCAGTTGCTGGAGAACTCAACTCAGACCATATAATAAGAAAGAAAGATATCGACGTTTTGCCCCAAGATGATATAAACAGTGGTGTAGGGAGAGCCTAACGGCACTAGGGTGCTGCATATTTGTTTATAAACAGGTAGAAATTCAATATGGTTGACCGGATATGTGACAACAGCAAATAACTCAAAATGAATGGCCGGGTATGTGGTAAAAGATAGTAATCCAAGATGGCCGACCATTATGTAGCGATAGCCAGGAGTCAAAGATGACCAGACCAGGTATATGGTAGCAACTAATAATTCAGGAATAATTAATAATCCATATAATGTGGTTGATGATTGTGTATGGTTTTAAGAAATTCTCCCGAGCAAATCTTATTTTTGTTTTTGGTTTTTCTTTTTTCTCGAGAGATCCTCGGTTCGATGATAGACATCACACTGACATCATTAGAACTAGTTCTACTACCCCAAAAAAGTATAATACGCGAACTAGTTTATGAAACCATTCGATTCTAGACCTCTAATATATTTTCTATAGTTCCAATTTTTAATTCTATAAAAATAGGCACATCTTACAAACTAACTTAACCGAACTCAGCGTACTTATATAAAAATCTCAATTCTGATGCAAGTGATTGAAATATTTGGATAATAGTGACAAAATAAACGCAATGAATACTGAAACAAAAAATTAAACACTGCTGGTGAATGAAGCAAGGTCCTTTAGATCTCCAGTCATCCTCCCACGCCAGCCGGTTAGGTAAGGGGTTAACTTACTTTTGACAAGGGAATGTAAACTAAGAAAGTAGATCTTCGTGAAACAACCTTATTTATTTAAGGAGTTCTCCATAAAGTTATACAATCCGCAAGGCAAGCGTCGAGGCCCTCCCTAGTAAAACTTTACGACATCTCTGGCGTGGAAACTTAGCACCGGCTGTAAGAAATCCTGCCTGCCGCACTAAGACCCAGGGGGGCTTGGAAAGGGGGTGGAGGAATGGCATAACACCAACTAAAGACAAAACCCGGAATTTTATTTTTTATTTTGGTGGCATATACAAAGTACAAAGAAAGTTTTGTGATCGTTGGGAAGGTGGGGTGGGGGTAATAACTCTCGATATTTTCTATGTGGTTCCAGGCAGGTAGGCCGATCAGAGTATAAGAAGCGCGATTGGTAGGTTGATACATATATAAGATTAGTCCTGTGTTTAAGTGCATACTAAATCAAATAATAGTAAAAAAGAATAATTATATATTGGTAAGGAGAAATGTCTTAAGCTGTAAATTCATGTTATTTTTTCTGAATATTTGCAAACAATAGATTTTATACAAAATAGCTTTAAAAGTACTTAGGATGAGAGTTTAACTTGTTTATATTATACGCCTATTCAACGTAAGACCGCCAGAAATGAGTATTCATCCACAAAGTAGAACAACTCAATAAAAGAAAAAAAAAATCTCTAAAATTTAACAATGGTTATAGTGTTTTCACTATTCATAGTGTCAAATAAAAAGCCATTACTCATCTTGTAAATAAAATAGCTTTTCTATTTTCGGTATGTAAACATGTTGTTTAAAAAGCAAACAAAATATTGTTTTTTAATTTGTGATGGTGGGTGAATGCCCTTAAACAGGAACGAACAAAGCAGGAAGTTTTAGACAGTAATGTTCTCTTCTACGTTTTAATAACTACAATTTTATGTTACGGAAATGACCAAATGTAATAATGTTAAATAATAGAACATGGTTGGCTAGAGTCCATATTTTATAGCACAACCATATAAATAAAATAGAATAGTATGTAGCTTTTGTTTGTTTGTTAGTGTTGTAACTCAAAACCAAGAAACCTAGAAAACTTACACTTTACATACATGTGATTCTCATAAATAACTGAGAGCAAGTAATTTAGACATTTTTCTTTTTTTACTTTGACATTTATTTAGATCCTGACGGCTTAGACTACGTGAGAACCAGCTTGTCCCGCTATATATTTACTATTATTAATTCACTAATGGAGTTTTCTGTCAAATATAGTCATTTACATTTGTTTTCAATCTAGTTCTGTCACCAAGGAGAAATTTCCGCCTCAAACCTAAATAAAAGTTTCAACTGCAATCCAAAGAGAAATTTCAACCTTAAACCCAAAGAGGAATTTCACAAGACCATTAAATTCCAGCTTGCAGCTGGTGTTATGTGTAATTACTCTGAATTTGTCCCGAGTATGCCTAATAGTAGCCTTCAGAAACTGGTGACGGTTTCACAAGTTGTGGAGAAACAGCAATGTAACTTTAATACGAGGCAAGGACTCGGCTGTGTCCTTCATCCTACTACCCTAGGTTAGATAATTAAAGTCACATTAGCTGACACGATTTTATTTCTTCGCCGTGTCTTCCTATTTACCCGTGCTATCCACATTTAATCACGCAAATGGGAACGTACGAGGAAGGTATAGTTTAGAGGAAATGTACCCACATTTTTGTTGAAAGTGAGAAAGCATTTAGGGAAAAGCACCCCATCCAGGATTCGATACCCAACATTTCTGGCACCGGGAAACCGAAATAGACAAGCCTGAAATTTAGGGCTGTATTTATAGTCTAATCTCGGAAGTCAGCCAATCTCCCAGTATACGAATTAACAAGCTGTGCAGGTTGAATGGAGATTGGCTGCCCTCTGAGTCTCAATTATATATATGGCCATTAGTCCGTGTGCGTATCCCTGCGGGATACTGTCACTAGTAACCTTAATCACGCTGTTCCCTTAGAAAAAGTTGTTTGTTTAATGTACCTATGCATTCAACCTCCTCTCCATGTCCCATTACTTTTGACAGCTTATAGATTTTTTTTTTCTGGTCCCAAATGCACGATTACAAAATGCAATCAAACGAACACAAGACAAGTTATTATCGAAATTCATGATGAACACGAAAAAGATTACTTTCCAACATAAGTCACGCATGGAGGTGGGTTTGATAGCCCTGAATTATTCTAATCTACTGGCTTGTCAATTAATCTTCCACATTGGCGGGTGGTCTTTTGGTCCCTTCACTAAAGACTTTCTTCATTAATGAGTCTTTATATCGATTGGTCACGCTTGGTAATTCACCGATACATTAATGTACCGTTTCCTAGCGGCTTAGAGTTGTTTTATACTAAGTTTTAATTGTGCAATAATCCTCACTGGAGGGAAAGTGGACGAAGGTGTCTGTATAGTCTTATCCTATATGCCAGTGACAAGTATATTTGGTTCAAACCTCAGTCAAGACACATTGAGCTAGGATATCCTAAATGATTCCCCACTCTCCCTCCTAAAAATGTGGATATTTTCCCTTCAAGTTGTACCCTATTTCATCTCTGCTCCATTTGTAATTTTTTTTAACATCACGTCTCAGGCCTATTACCTGTTTAGGTTATACGCTGATTTACTAATTTTGCTAATGGTTTTAGGAATGAGTAAATTTATATTTAGAGGAAATGTACAAGCATTTGCGTGGAGGGATAGTGGAAAACAATTTCGGAAAAAACTTAGTACACCGGACCAAGACTAGAACCTTGATCTTTCCGTCATCAGCAGTCTAGTTTACCACGAGAGTAGCACCTTAGACGATACGGCCACCGAAGCAGGTATAGTTAGCTTGAACAAGTAGTAACTAAGAAGGTAAAAGAAAAAAAATTACAAAACCGGTAAATAAGATAGAAGTTGAAACGTTAAAATATATTACAAAAGTGTCGGGCACCTATTTCAAATACTCCAAAATGGCAGACTACTTCATAAATCGTATATAATGGCAGACCATAGCAACAAATGAAAGAACATTAAATCTAATAATAACACATCAGATTGTTGCAACAAAACCAATCCAGTTGACCACATCAATGTAAACACAGTAAATACACTATTTCAAATACTCCGAAATGGCAGACTACTTCATAAATCGTATATAATGGCAGATCATAGCAACAAATGAAAGAACATTAAATCTAATAATAACACATCAGATTGTTGCAACAGAACCAATCCAGTTGACCACATCAATGTAAACACAGTAAATACCTGCAACTAATGGCCCAATGTTCCCTTCCCGAGGAACACTATAGGGTATCTCATAATCATAAAGCAGAATCACAATTAACAAGAAAGGTGGATCACCATGGGAAGTGTACATGGCAGACTACGGCCAGAATCAGCAGTATAGTAATATGGGGCAGAAAACGTTAGCTGTTATTGGATAACCCCTTAAATTACTCCTTAAATATAACAGTGTCTGACCCAGTAAGAGATTTTGAGTTCGAGTCCCCGTTTTAAAGGAGAAGGGCTAGTTTTATTTGAACAGTCATGTTCTTAAGATCTCATCTCAAAGTAGATAAACCGAAATATTATTTACAAGATAAAGGTCAAACCAAAGATCGTGTCGAAGTACGGTTTTCTGAATTCTTCACTTGACAACGGCCAAATTGGGATCAGTTAAATAGATGTTTCCTTTCAAAATAATTAATAGTTCAATATTAAAACAACTATGGTAAAACTGTTTGACTAATCTTAATTCCACTGTCTTTTAATGGAAACTACATAAAACCACAATACGATGTGATGCCTTGTTCGAACTGTAATACTTATCTGAGCTACGTGTTATCTGTAGCATGAGATGTGCTCTTACTTCGGAGTCTTCAGTTCAATTTATAAATAATGTCTTCAATTAATTAATCGATTAATTACTATAACTCATATTGACTCACCGCTTTAAATAATGAGGGAAGAATGATCATGGGCACGAGAAGACAGATCAGTGGTAGATTGTTCTTACCTAAAGCTGAATGCCCCAAGATCGATTTTCATGGCATGGTTTTGTCATTTATTATAAAGTGCGGTCAACCTAGGTGATCTTGAGATAAAGCACTTACCTCAAGACCCAATGTTCATGGGTTATAGCCCAGTTGCGGTTGACGACTTTTTCATGAGCGATAAAAAATGTGTAGTACACTTTCCTTCGGAGGTGAAGTTAAAGACTTCAGTCCCATGTCGATTGTGGCATGTAAATAATTCTGGAAGGTATGTGAAAATACCTTTCCTGGCAAAATTGGTGGGCCCTTTAGCTTTCCCTCATGGAAATTCATTTGTTTTGAAATAATCAGTCGGTTCAGAAAGTGCAAGGTAAATACCTCAAATAAATAAAGTGTTTTTCACCCTAACCGGTTGCTACACGGTCTAAACTTCAAAGCATTCGTTTCGCAATATACTGGAATGCTAGGGTGATATGGGATGTCGAGTTTCGAATCCCAGTCAGCTGAACTTGGAGGGCTATTTTCCACCATATGTGATTCTTAACTGTAGTTTTATGACACTCACTCCATGCCAATACGGGTGAACTTCCTCTAAGTTCAACCCTTCACTATCTCTTCACCCTTGGATTGAGCTATTAGTAGGTCTTGTGTCAAACCATTTATTTATTTCAGGCTTCACTTCTAACTATATGTCTGGGTTATCCGTAGCCTAAAGTATGTGTACACAAGTGGGGTAAATTGAAAGTAGAATTTGAGAGGATGGGTACCCGTATTTGCGTCTACAAGTGAAAAAACGTTTAATAAACAAACATACAAAAACACCCTGCTGAGATTTGTACACAAACGTCCCCATCACCTGCAAATTAGATAAGATGAGACTGACGCCTTTTTCCAAGTGCCCACTAGTTTTGGGGGTTTCAATTACATATATCTGTTTTAGAGAAAACATAATTTTGGTCTGCTATATTAAGAATTTATATGTATCTGTATGTACAAGGATTTATTTATCATGTTTTGATCACCCTCTATCAGAGTTCATTACTTGCGGTTCATAAATATTATCCTCCGGTCACAGATATATATGAATGTCCCGGGTTGTAGGGGTGAAAGGGTCAATCAATTATTTTATATCGCTTCCCATGGCCAATAATAAAATAAAAATGATACCACTAATTTGATTACTAATTGACTATACCGATTGTTATATCAAACATTGAATTGGTATTTTGTCATTTTGTTACTGAAAGTAGCTATATAAAATGTAATTACAACGTTAGACCAATTAATACACATTAAGTAATTATATTATATTATTATTAGACTCAGAAAAATACCAGATCTATAAACCCATTTTTTAAGGCATGAATTAAGTCGATAAATAATGTAATGTAAATGTACACAAAAGCTATAAATGATCAAATCTACACTTTTGTGATTTGCATAGGTCATTGTTATGGAAAAGTAATGAATGGGTGGTGCTAAAATGTAGTCCAGCAGGATATGCAAACGAGATGTACACAATGAAATAATATGTGAAAGAAAATTAGTATTTAATTCAGTCCAATAGTGAACAAATTACATCATTTTTAATTATAGGCTACATAGGCACTGCTATTTTTTTATACCTGGATGGTTTTATTGTATCTCATTTTGTAGAACATAATGTCTTTAGTCAGAATTAATTTAGTTTTCCAAATTAATTATTCTATTGGTTTAGTTTACTAATGACCAGAAATTGACCATTTCTTGTATTGATTTGAAATGTATATATCGTGAAATATTTTGTTTTGAATGTGAGTCTAGGTAAGGCTGATTGGCATTACTTCCTGCAAGTATTATTCTAAGAAGCAACCGGAGGTTTTCTGAAGATATCGTGGTTGTCGTACTTATAGGCACTGTTTACAAAGTAGGAAGAGACGTGTTTATAAAGTAGGAAGAGACGTGTTTATAAAGTAGAAAGATATGTGTTTACAAAGTAGGAAGAGACGTGTTTATAAAGTATAAAGATATGTGTTTACAAAGGAGGAAGATATGTGTTTAAAAAAAGGAGGAATAGACGTGCGTGTTTACAAAGGAGGAAAATACGTGTTTATAAAGTATAAAGATATGTGCTTAAAAAGGAGGAATAGACGTGCGTGTTTACAAAGGAGGGAGAGACGTGTTTATAAAGTAGAAAGATATGTGTTTACAAAGGAGGAAGATATGTGTATAAAAAGGAGGAATAGACGTGCGTGTTTACAAAGGAGGAAGAGACGTGTTTATAAAGTAGAAAGATATGTGTTTACAAAGGAGGAATATATATGTTTATAAAGGAAAAATAGACGTGCGTGCTTACGAAGGGGGGAGATATGTGTTTACAAAGGAGGAATAGACGTGTGTATTTACAAAGGGGCAAGAGACGTTTTTATAAAGTAGAAAGATGTGTGTTTACAAAGGAGGAAGATAAATGTACATACCCATCACCTTTTGCTACTCTTAAAAACAGTGGATTACAATCAATGCCAGGAAACTACAGCCTCGCAAGTTCTTACTCATTCTTAATTATACTGTCCTGACGTATGACCTTAAAAGTAGCGTGGATATGAAGGAATTGAAAACCGTTGGGTTTTTATCACCTAATTACCTTAAATAGCCTGGCTTAGTGTGTAGTATTAGCGGTACTGCCCTAGGTTAAATCAGTTTGTAAATCATGGGCTGATATTAGCCTATGTGTGTGTTTGGAGACTAGAAAGCAACCGTTTGATTTCTCCAATCAAACGTATGGCAGGTTTTCCCCCTTTTTCCAAGGTTTGCCTCCCTCCAACTTTATTGCCCACTCCCCCTCCACCACAGAACTACTGGCGCGAAGAAGGCGAGTGTAGAAACCGGTCTCATCTAAAAGAGTTCTCTTGAACTTGACAGTCACAAGCTGTGTTACATCACAACCAGCTCCTTCATCCTACTTCTTTCTACCCCAGTCAGGGTCGCCCGGTTTTCCTGGGGCTTCACTTCCTGGCAAGGAATGGTTAGAGGGGAGGGGGTTACCTCATAGCCCGCATGTGGGTCATCTTAGCACCTGTTTCGTAGTGGTCTGTGTGGGCGATCTCATGGATAAACCCCCCCCCCTCTCAATCTCACCATGTGTTCAGCGCCTCACTCGCACATCTGTACTAATTGGGGTGGGATAAAGTGTACCCACATTTGCGGTGAGGAAGAATGGAAAACTTATTTTCCCAGGTTCGGATTCAAACCCTGACCTCCCCCGTCACTCGTCAAACATAGAACTAGACGAGCTTAACGTTTAGTCCACGTGTCCATTTATGTGGGTAAGTAGACTTACAGTTTCGATCCTATGAACCCGGGTTCGATACTAAGAACAGTCGTGAGGATATTTCGTCTCCCCTTAACTTAAAGGCTATCATATTGTTTAGTTTTATTGGTACGTTTAACACAATTTTACTAGTGGACACGTGGTCAAAGTCATAAACTTCCAATAGACAGGATTAATGTAGGTGGTCAAGGTTTGAAACTTGACTGACTACAAAAGGGGGAAGTTATCTATATCAATGGGGTTTTATCATCACGTCTTCGTAATAATGCTGGTGCACTTCCTCTAAGCAACCCTTCCGATCTCTTAAAGGGTAGTGTTTAGTAGGTTAACTGAGAGGAAATACCTTAGCACGGAGAGTATATGGTAAAAATCCCACATAAAAAAAATTGGAACATAATCACCTTGTTGAGATTTGAAACACCTTAACCTCCCCATCAAAGGCAGTCTGATGATATTAGACGTCTCAGACTGCTTGATCCCCACTGAAAGTCCTCGCCTTGGTGTCGGGCACACTATTCGTGCGGCCAATATTGCTGTTACGTTTTAAATTATTACTTTCGATCTTTCCCAAGTGGAACGCTAGAACTCAGAGCAAGTAGAAATCGGTTCCATTCGGTCGAGTCTCAATAATTCTTTCACATTCAATCAAGTACTTTCTACCTCGCTTTTTAAAAATGTATAGACTCGGAACAGATTCAATTTCCATTGTTGAATCAAAACACACGCCCATTCACATATGTGTGTGTGTGTTGATTTTTATCGGGTGTTCAACAAGTACTGCTCAATTCGTTAACAAAGTGTTTCTCTATCATAGAGAGAGATAATTGTAATTGTGAAAATGGTCGACCTCTAGTTTTATGATGGATCTTGACGTCTTATGTGAACACAGAATAATTAATATTAAGCGGGTTTTCTGCCCCTGGAGCTATAGCCAAAACAGTTTGACGGATTTTGTTCAAACTTGATACAATAATTATATGTTATATGTTAAACTTGATACAGTAATTTTATGTTATATGTCAAGGAGAAATCTAGATTTTAATTTTACCTTGGAAATGAAAGTGTAATTTACAGGAAAGTATGTACGAAATATTTCCCTCCCCCTGTTATCTGCGTCTTCAACGCGCGTTTTTGGGTTTTCATCAAACTCACACTGATAGAGAGGGGTTCCTAAACTGTGGGGTGTGAGGTGCTAAAAGTTTATTTAGTTTTATTTCGATCACTAATTATTTTTATTTTGTTTGTTAGCACCGCATCTTACTACCCGTTCGGTTTATACGTCTATGTACTAATTACACTAATGGCTTAGTTATTAGGAATGTTTGAATGAGAGGAATTGCACCCGCATTTGCGTGGAAGGAAAGTGGAGAACCGTTTTGGGAAAAAGCACCCTCAAGGCACCCGACCGGGATCGAACCTCGATTTCTCCATCTTTGGTAGTATTGTCCAAGACGAGAGTAGTGTGTTGGACCACGCGGCCACCGAAATGGGTCAGTAATTCTTGAAAGAATAGTTCAAAACAATTAAAATAAGGGGGAAGTGTGTAATGAATTCGCCGTGACATAGGGGAAAGAAAACCAGGAGTGCGTCCAAGTCAAGTGGTTAAGGTACTAGCCTCCAATTAATAAACCTTAGTAAATATTTTCGCCTACACATACAATACTTTTACGGTAAATATTAATTGCTTGGACATTTATTTGTGCTGAAGCGCTCACACACCTAACACTCCCAATGTTGAGAGTTTAAGTGACGATGAGAGAAATATGTTCACTAAATATTGATTGGAGCTGCAATACCAGCCCTACGCGATAGTGGTCATGTAGTTTAAGGTGTTAGTCCCTCAATAGACTAGGGCCAGGATTAGCGAGCCTATGGCGTGCGTAGTGTATATCCAATGTACCACGCAAGAAGATTCTCTTGGTACGCGACAATCACTGTTGTGCAAAAGATTTTTTCTCAGATTCAATGGTTTCAATAAAACTATAAAATAAAGTAGATGTACTTATTTAAATTACAAACTAATTATTGATTACCTAATATATTCGCCAATTCACTAATTTTGTTTGTCTTGTGAAATATTTGTCATAAATAGCATGTAATTTCTAAAAACTCTCTTACTCATTCGGTTACAATTTTTCGGGAACATTGCCCAAAATGGTTTCCTAAAATGTTTATATTATTATATTTTCCAGTAATGTACATTTCTGTTACGATAATACATAATACTAAATTATGTAGTTTTAATATATAACTTTAATAATGAAGACAAGTTTAATTTGACACTCAAAATTCCCATGGGCACACGAAAGAATTTATTCGAACATTATCGACATATTGGGTACACGCTATCAAAACTGTTTGGTAGCCCTGGACTAAGTAGTCAGTGACGGGGAGGTTGAGATTCAAATCCAGGCTGGGGTTTTAAATGATGACTTATATAGTAAATGGTTTCCCTCCACGAAAATGGCGAGTATTTTTCCTCTCGTATTTATTGTTTTATAATGATAGCCAGAGCTCATCACCGTGACTGTTTAGAGTGGCAGATCACTCGTTTAGGGGACCCAGGTTCGATTTTAGGTTGTGCTCACATATTATTTCTGTTAATTATTTTAAATAATCCTGGAAGGCATGTGAAAAAAACCTTCCCCGGTAAAATTGATAGGTCCTTTTGCTCTTGCTCATAGAAATTCTCGTGTGCTGATATAATCAGTCAGTTAAGAAAGTGCACGTTAAATACCTCAAATAAATAAATACATTTTAAATAGTAGTATATAGCGTTTATTCTATAAAGCAACTGGTAATGTCCGCACAAGGATTACAAACTAGCTTAACTTTAGAACAGTCATTCAGTTGTTAGTTCATCAGTTTGAAAGGGGAAAACCCAATATTAGCAATGATACCCGGAAATGAACCCGTGGCCCTAAGATGGGTATACAGATGCACTAGTGATTGATCTAAAATTGATTTTTTATTAAGAAAGGTTGAATTTATAGAATGTGTACCTGCATTTGCGTAGAGTGGAAAACCGTTTAGGAAAAAATTACCATCAGTACACCTGACCGGGATCTAACCATGATCGACCCGTCATCAGCAGTCTAAAATTGATGTTCTGTTGTCTGATTAGTAAATAACCAGAGAGGAGTGAAAGGTGTATTGAATAAGGTTATGTGTGTTTTAAAAAGTACACGTTAAATATCCCAAGAGAAAAACAACTCAACCTAGTTGAGGAGGCCTACCATTGCGGTTAGATGCGTTGCACACGTCTAGAAATCCCACGTTATTTAAGAAGGGGTTTGTTATTTCAAAATATGGCTCATGTCAAAATGAAGGGGAAAGGTATAAAAATGTCCCTTAAGGATTAAAAGGATTTAAAAAAAAACTTGGCATTTTATGTTTTATAATTTTAAACAAAAGTCCTTAAAATGGGAATTTTTTTTATCATTTTGGCGAGGACGTTTAAAAACGAAATGTTTCAGTTCTGAGTTCAAAGTAAACGTTTAGATACATAGATCCAGCCTTCCTTAAACAAATTTAGTCATTTTTAACCAGGGTCGCAACAAAACACTCTTCTATAATTTGAGGATGGTTTTAGTGGTTATGAAACTTTAGAAATGCCATTCCCATATGAAATACCGCAGTGTTAGTAAGATATTATATCCCTTCAAGTAGGGCGGTGAACCATACTGGGTACAATAATAAATGTATTCCGTCAAAAAGCAAATTGTAAAACAATTCAATATTTGAGGTTTCTTTTTTAAGAAATATGTTCTTAAAAAACAGTTGTGAAGAAATTACATTGTCAGCTGTTGTACTCCATTTCCCCAAGTCTTGATTGTCTTTCTTTTCCCCTTTACCGATATGTCCTCGAGCGACAGTCATCTGTTACCCCCCACCCCTCTTACCATCAATAGGACAACAACTGCATGATTTCCTCCTGTTCCAGTCCATAAATTGAAAACTCTCTGCCAGAAACAGAATTCATGATGTTTGGAGCGTTAACTACAACAACGTGCTAAGTTACATTCTTGGATTATTATCACTATTGCTTGGCATATTTAACGCGCACTTTATGAACCGATTGATTATATCAGCACAGGACTTAACAACTAATCTCAATATAGAAAAGGCACAACACCCGGTCCCCCAACCGTAAATTTATCGATGCAAAAAGAAGAAGCCCCAATTTAATTAATGATACTGCTTTTGACCTTGCAATAAATGGTTTCCCCACCCTCTTTTACACCAAATGTTAAGTACAGTCTCTCAAAATTCTATCTTCCTCATTCCCACCCCCATTAGTTTAAATTTGCCCAGATGTAAGGACAAAACGATCGAAAATATAAAATCTTTTATGTACAGCAATATTATGAATAACACCTTTTCCCCCCAAAGCAACCAAGAGTCTGTTCATGATAGGTTTTTACCTGGATGACAGTTCAAAAATTCTATGTTTATTTTTTAGGGCCAACACTTGTAAAAGAACACTGTTTTGTTATAAATGTTAAGTTTTTTAATTACATGTTATATTTTATACATAAAATAACGTAAGCTTAAGTTTTATCACACAATTTCATTACTTTTAATAATTTCTTTTTACCCAATCCGAAACAAAACTTTAAACCCTATTAAAAGTACTTAAACTTTGTTTTGGAATGTTATCTATGATGTGTAATAAATATAGTGCATACATTGATACCTTTTAAAACAGGCATCGTATTTACATGGAAGAGTAAACACGTGTGTGTATGTATATATATATATATATAGAGAGAGAGAGAGAGAGAGAGAGAGAAAGACCCAAATAAGTTAAGTTATGATTATTTTATCATATTTCGAAATATTTAACTGAATAAAATATTGTTATCCACTGCGTAGGTGTAAAGAAATTGTTTTCGTCATGTTCAATCACATGATTTAAATTTGTCGGTTGCCATTTTGAAACTATGTTCGTTAGACATTTTGTGAAAGTGCTGTGAATAATAATAAGTGGAATAAGAGGATAAATAAGCATTGTGCCCGACCTCAAATAAATATATAAATAGTATTGGCCTAAATTACTGTGGTTAACTATCACATTCATATACTAACATGTGTTTTCATTACAGTTATCCAAAGGGATAGATGTCAGCTGTTGGCGTAGGGATGCATTAGGGTCTATTTCTAGTAACTTTTTGAGCTGTCATCCAAGTAAACAAAGGTCGTGAATGTATTACACGCCTCGTTCGGGCCATACAAGCACTAATGTGTAAGAAATTAGGGCGATATAATTTAGAGGAAATGTTTCCACATTAGCGTTGAGGTAGGGTGGAAAATCCTTTATGGAAAACCCATTCTCGATACACCCGACCAATATTCTAGCCAATACTTATTCGTCGCTGACAAGCTAGACTAAATGAGCTTGACATTTAGACCACATGGCCACCGGTGCAGGTAACACCTTCTTAATGCCCTCTTCACTATACAGACGTTGCTGAATAATGTTGGGAACTTCATACAGTTGGTGAACATAATGTATTATATCAGCCTGTAGCTCGTTCACAAGGGAGTGCAATTGTTGACCAACCACTAAAACACACTAACAAGGGAATACTTAAGTTGGCCAACCTCTATAGCTCACTCACAAAGGAACACAAGCGTTGACCAACCGCTACAGCTCGCTCACAAAAGAACACAAGCGTTGACCAACCGCTACAGCTCGCTCACAAAGGAACACAAGCGTTGACCAACCACTAAAACTCGCTCACAGAGGAACACAAGCGTTGACCAACCCCTACAGCTCGCTCACAAAGGAACACAAGCGTTGACCAACCGCTACAGCTCGCTCACAAAGGAACACAAGCGTTGACCAACCATTACAACTCGCTCACAAAGGAACAAAAGCGTTGACCAACCGCTACAGCTCGCTCACAAAGGAACACAAGCGTTGACCAACCGTTACAACTCGCTCACAAAGGAACAAAAGCATTGACCAACCACTACAGCTCGCTCACAAAGGAACACAAGCGTTGACCAACCGTTACAACTTGCTCACAAAGGAACAAAAGCGTTGACCAACCACTACAGCTCGCTAACAAAGGAACACAAGCGTTGACCAACCGTTACAACTCGCTCACAAAGGAACAAAAGCATTGACCAACCACTACAGCTCGCTCACAAAGGAACACAAGCGTTGACCAACCGTTACAACTCGCTCACAAAGGAACAAAAGCGTTGACCAACCGTTACAACTTGCTCTCAAAGGAACACAAGCGTTGACTCCTCTTTCAAGCTAATTCAAAAGGAAATACAAGCGTTGACCAACATCTATAGCTCGCTCATAAGAGAATACAAGCGTTGAGCAATCTATCTATCTAATCCAAAAGGAAATACAAGCGTTGACAGCCCTTCTCACTCTCTCAAAAGGGATTAAAAGCGTTTACCAGGCCTCTTATCCTCTCGAATGTAACTTACAGCATTGTTCCAGGGCCGAGCATAAAGTCTAGGTTAGATAAATCAATATCGAAGTCGATAACGGAGAACTTTAGTTGGCATGGACAAGATGGGAGGCTCGGAATTATGACCTACATTCCTCTTATAAAATATCTTACTCTTGACTTCTAGAAGCAGGAGGGGGAGGGTTATTGGAATTCGTGAAACTGCTGCGTACGTCTGAAAGGCGCGGTTCAGGATGAGAGGAGGAATTTGAAAAGCTAGGATCAATTCTTGGCCAGAGTCCCATAATAAAAAAAATTCCAAACCAACGTGCACCCAAAAACATAAAAGTACCAACGGACTTTTGATTTCCAATTTTATATAAAGTTTGAATATAATGTATGGACCTAGGCCCTACTTAAAAAAAAAGATAGGAAGTAGACCTATTGTCCTAAGTTAAGTTAGTTTGTAAGACCTCCTATACATTTAATAAATATCTAGGAGATCTATATGGATGTAGTACATGACTTACTGTCCTAGGGTAAGTTAGTTTGTAAATCACGTATCGATAAAAAGCACGTTTAAAAAGTGCAATATAAGGTAGATATGTAGGGAACGCGAGAAAAAGTATTTTTGCAGTTTTTATAGCAAATTTTATCTGTCCAAAATAATTTTTTTTAAATTGCTTCAGTATAAATATAAAGTTTAATTTTCTTCACATGTTGATTTAAACAATTGTTGAATATCTGTCATGAGCATAGTGGCATTAAATGAGAAACTTTTTAAATGAAGATAAAATGTTGTCACTAAATTCCAGGACACCCTTGACAGATATTCAACAACTGTTGAGGTCACCATGTGAAGCAAATTAAACTCTACATTTGTATTGAAGAAATATTGTATTTATTTTAACAAAATGAGTTGATATAAAAATATAAAAACACTTTTCCTCGCCTCTCCTACATCCTCACCTTAAATACCTATATGATAAAATAAAACCCCAAAAATGAATAACCATCCAAAAAATCTTCTCATACGCTTGGCGAGAATCTATCCCTCTTTGGTCTTTTCCAACGAACTTTTAATCACCACTCGTCCCAACACAACCAGGTGAGGTGGTTTGTCTCGCGACTTTCTACCTCATAAAAAAAGGCAATAAATTAGTAGTACGTGGTTTCTTCTACCTCGAGTCGCTGCCGTTCTAAAACATCAGCCCTGCATGGTTCGGAGTGGGGGATCGAACCAGGTGTAGCTAGCCAATTGTTGGGGGTATTGACGGCTGTTTTAATCGGGAGCGTAAAATGTACTGTACATTATGTTCTGATCCCATGTGGTAGCCTCAATACCGCTCTAATGAAAGTCAGCTGACTAGAAGCTACGTTTTAACGATACAAACTTGGCAATCGGGAACATATATTTTCACATTTAGGATTACCTCTGGGGAATAAATATAAATAACTTATGCGTATGTGTGTGTGTGTGTGTGTGTGTGTGTGTGTGTGTGTAGAACTAATTAGTTTTACGTTAGCAATAAATAATTCGATACCAACGTTGTTGGTATCACTGTCTAGAACAGGGGTTTCCAACTGGTAGCCCATGATGCATATTTTTTACGGCCCACGAATTTTTTTAGAAAGTAATCTTTTGTAATAAAATTGATGTTTTTAACCGAGAAAGCGAAAGTTTTTACTTGCGCGGGAGAAACTCCATGAAAGCTCCAACTTGATTCAGTAATAAACTTAATCTCACTCTATTTTTATTATAACTTATGTATAAGCTGAGTCAGTGGCGGTGACTTTGGGGGGGAGGGGAAGGTGATTTTTGCCCAAAAATTGCCTATTAGGGACATAGTATCATTTTGCCTCCCTTCTCTCCCCCCCCCCC
>CABFWB010000262.1:69864-81947 GCA_902151455.1 Timema bartmani
CCCCCCACCCCATCCTCACCGTTTAATTTTCTAAGCCTTACTTCTTGAGGGGTTTATTTTCAAATGATTTTTATAAACCCTGTACCGGAGGGAAAACCTGCTTAATTGTATATTAAGTTTCGAACTTTATTAATTTAGGCTTTTTACATAGTTTTCAAGTTATACTCCATTCACGGTAGGAATTACTCTCTGAAAGGTCTTTTTTCCTACCAATAACCTACTATATAATAGCTTTCTTGTAGGGAAAAAGGCCTTTCAGAAAACAATTCCTACGGTGAACAGACTTTAATTTGCTAAACTTTAACGGTTTGACAGAATTCTGTAGTGAATCTAGCAAAGGATCATGGACGACAAAGACTATACGTATTTTTAAAAAGAAATGTATTCAGCCATTAATTTTCTTGCCACCCACGGCGCGGTTAGGGCGAAGAGGGGTAAAGGGGTGGAGACAGATCGTTCAGTGGACTAAAATGAAAACTAAACAAAAATTATAAATCGTTCAGTGTGAAAGGGGTGACAGAGAGTGAGTGAAATCTCGTTTGACTCCTTTGGCTCAGCCGGTTGCGTGTTTGTCAACTAATTCAAAAGTTCCGGATTCGATTTCCAGCTCTACCTAGAAAATGTATCACTTGTAAAATTAGGGCTCTCCTTTTTAAGTGCTGTGTTAACCTTATAGGGGTTGGGTGTATGCATCTGTTATAGAATTAAGTTAATTTGAAAGTTGGTTCAGTAAGTACATGACACTAAATACCCCAAATGAAAGGGTAGGAAAAGGAGAATATTACTATCTTCAAGTCTTGAACACGAACCGTAAGACACTTGGACTTAGGGTGTAAATCTCGCATGGCCGGGGTTGCGGTTGACGGGAAGATAAGGGTTAGAATCCTGACTGAGTTTATTGAGGTTTTTGTTTGTTCTAAACTATTTCCCGCGAAATTTGGAGGATGAAAGAGTAAGTATAATTAGGAAATAATATGTATCTGAATCATTTTTGAATAAATTGAAAAATGATACCTGCACACACCTGGTTCGATTCCCGAAACACTCATTTATCTTTTTCAATATCGAGTAGCAATTCATTTAACACAATGCAATATATTTTAATCCTTTATGGTCACCTTTTCAAATGATTATTCATATTAAACGCAGATGCATTTATTTTCCATATATGTGATGTATGATGAATAAAATCAAGTGATGATTTATCTTCTAATGATTAATGAATAAAAACACGTTTAGCAACACAAATAAAGACTAATTAAATAAAAGACCAATGACATGAAAACTGAGGTGTCGCGGAGAAGCGGAGTGCAGGTTAATAAATATAAACATTGAAATAAAGGGAGGGAAAATATTAAAGATAGAAGCCAGAATACCTATTGCAGTTGGGGACTTCTTAGTTGTATCACGCGATAAGGTAATATCATTTTTAAAAAGGGGGGGGGGAGGGGGCCTAAGTTATGGGACTGCACAGAGCTGCTAACTTAATTAGCCTACCCTAGAGCGAGACTCGGACTAGAAAGATGGCCATTTTTTTGTGAGAGGTATGAAACAGATTGAAGAGTTTTTGTCCTGTCTAATTTCATTCCCATACCACTTTATTTATACTGTTCTTTTATTTTATTTCTCCTTCCTCGTTATTCGTGTAAATGGGTTTACCTAATATTTGCGGAAAGGAGTTGAAAGTAAAAAAAAGGTACTAGCGTGTCCAGTGGCGGTGTAGAAAACTATTGGGGAGGTTGGGGGTAGGAGGGGAGGGGTAGACTCACGATGAATGTCGCATAAAAAAAGAACATAAAAGACACACAAAAAATCGTGGAAACTCGAGCATGATCAGGATATAAGAATAACAATATAGTAGAATAGTCGGTGGAAGAAATTCGAGAGAAGTTTAGAAGAGATAAAACAATGAATGTCATACTATTGGTCGTAACTAGGCGATAGAATTGACCAAGTCAACTTTCTTTCCGATACAAATCACGGGGTTCATATTTATTGATTTTATTACAAAGAGACATTTGGAGCGCCTTTAAAAAAATAAAAAGACCTATCTTCTTGTTTCAACATTTATAACATTATTATTAGTGGTAGCTATTTTATCTGTGTTGATATTAATCAAACGTGACAGTTGCAGATCTCATGACTTGACGTATGAATACGTGTATAGAAGATATTTTCTAGCTGTCAGCTAAGTTCATTTGTAATAAAATTGGAATATATTATTTAAGACTATGATTTGCGGTTAAAAAAAAGATTAGATTTTGCTAAATAAGAAAATTTATTTTCTCATAAAAAGTTGGCATATAAATATTTATTTGGGCTATAAATAATAACAAATCAACTCAAACTTAAGTAATATAATGCTAGGAATAGAAAAAAGACTGCTAACATTCTTACTCTCAAGCTTTCTTATTTCAGTTTGATCCCAGCATGACTGTTATGAGTCAGTTCAAAAATATATCTTTCTTCTTACGTAACAATAGTCTTTAGTTGAGGGAAAAAACATTCTTGGACTGGGATAAATTATGGGATTATTAAGAAGAAAATTACAATAGTGTATTTGGTACTTACTATTTGTATGTCCCTTTTAGACAAAAAAAAAGCCAAAAACAATGTCTTCTGCTACTGAGTGAAAATATATTTAGTTGTGACATTCTTATTAAAATTGAAAAAAAATTAACAGTTACTCGCAAATAAGGCCAAGTAGTCGATTTAACGAAGGTACTATATTTAAATTTATTTCACGTAAACCTTTATATAAAACATTCCAAAATGTTAAATAAACTTTAAAACTATTTTGATACTCGTTTTAATGCGCTAAGTATACGTTTGTAAAAACAAGTCTTACGATATTTCGGTGTATTTTTAGTATTAATTTATAGATTCTCTAGATTTATGCCAAGAAAACATTCCATCCTGTCTGGGCTATCCGTATATCTACATTGATGGGGACAGAAGGGAGAAGGAAGAATTTAAAGGAAAGGTATCCTGTATTTGCGTGGAGGGAGGGAAAGAGGGATAACCTATTCGTAAATAATTATTATGTTATTACTAATACTATATTATCAATAAAAAGTGTTATCAAACGATTCTAACAATACTTCTCTACAAATTACTTTAGACCTATAATTGGCGTTTTCGTAACTTATTGAAAGATCAAAATATATTAATAAAAGTATTATGTGATTGTGGCAAAAAAAGGATAATATAGTACATGAAATAACAAATTAAAATGTATTATGTTTACACGTGTATCTTGTTCTAACTGGCCACCAAAGTAAAATAAAAATGGCTTTTAGAGAGAGAATCATACACGATATCAGTTTCAAAATTAAACGTTTTTATTTTGTAAACAGTGTAAGAACACAACCGCCTTAACGGTTTGTATGACGTCATCAAACGACCGTGTTTCGGCTGGTCCGCCATCTTGATTTAAGAAGAACACGCCACAATTTAGAAGTTCTCATTTGAAAAGCATTTTTTTAAATGAATTAGTGAACCATAGATGCCGCTTCTACTAAAAGAGAAACATCAAAACGATTATTTTCAAAAGTTCGTGTTTGAATAATGAAGAGACTGTAAATAATTTAAAACTTTTTTTTTAGCACCGCGTCATAAGCTTGTATTAATTACGCTAATGATTTAAGTAAGGGAATAGGAAGGTTATATTAATAGGATAGGAAGTGTACCCACATTTGCGTGGAGGGAGAGTGGAAAACTATTTTGGAAACCCCCCCCCAGTACACGCGACCGAGATTAGAACCTTGATCTCCCCGTCATAGGCAGTCTAATCTATTGCCACAGAAGCGGGTAAAACGTTCTGATTGCCAAAAGGGACAACAAATCAACATAATATGATCTTGCAGATCAACTTTTCCTAGCTGTCAGATACCACCTTTCCTATTGTGGATGCCCTATCATTAGGTCCATCTAATTCTTGCATAGGAAATATTGTAGTCGTAAATATTCGAAAAATATTAAATTAATTATTATTTTGTTGTGTGCTAACTCTTAGAGAGAAAAATATTGTGATCCTCAAAATAATCTAGCTCGATATTTTGATAAATGTTGACGTTTAATGTTCCTTTTAAACCAAAAGCGTTGTTTTTGTGATGCTGTCTGTCTGTCTGTCTGTGTGTCTGTGTATTTGTATTTCGACCTATATCATTTTTCCAATCGGGCTAAGCTTTAGTATTTAGGTTGTTTTTTTTATAAAGTTTCCCCAAAGGGTTTTTGTAATTATATATCCAACCAGTTTACTGAAAGGCAAAAAGAGAATAGATAATATTTATCGAAATAAACTTTAAAGATTTTGACTAAATTTCATACCTAGGGAGTGTTTACCATAAGAAAAAAAAAAGGCAATCCTTTGAGATGATAAATAACTTAATATTTTAAAGTTGTAGGACTATTAAAAATAAAAAACTAGTTTTTAATATATATTTATAGATCCTGAGCTATTATTTCCAAATATATTTTTTAAATGGAGGTCTGAAACTTTTTTTCACAACACGTTTTACTAATTGTTCAGCATACGACTACGTACTAATTACTCAAATGTGCTAGGAATGAGTAAGGTTGAATTTAGAAGACGAGTACCCGCATGTGGGTGAAAGGAGAGTGGAACACCATTTAGGGTAAAAAACCTTCCATACACCCGACCGGGATCAGACCACAATCTACCCGTCATTGGCAGTCTAGTTTAAGGTGAGAGTGATGCCTTAGACCATATGGCCACCAAATCAGGTGTCTGGTAAATTCAAAGTTGTTTGCTATGCTCTTTAGAGACCGAGATTTTTTTTCTTTTTTTAAAAAAATATTATTTAATTTATAATTTTCAGTTCAATGTGGTGGTATTTTTTTTTCTATTATGTTTATGCAACAATGTATATTATTTTGTTTAACATACTTTATGATTTTTAAGTAAATATCTCCATTTTTAGGTAAATGAGCGAGAACGTCTGTGCGGTGTACCGGACCATTTATTTAAAGCTAATATAATTATCATTGGCTTAGCCTATCATAATTATAGGACAAACCTAAAAAAACACCAGACCATTAATTTACCATTTAACTGAATGGAGACCCGCTTCGGTGGTCGAATAATCTAAGGCGCTACTCTCACCCAAGACTAGAATGGTGATGACGGGAAGATTGGGTTTTAAATTGCGGTTGGATGTACTGAGGGTAGCTTTTCCTAAATGGTTTCCCACTCTTTCTCCACGCAAATGTGGGTACACTTCCTTTATATCCAACCTTGTGTATACTTAACCCACTGGCGTAATTAGTACATAGGCGTATAGCCCAAACGGATAATAAGACACGGTGCTAAAAAAATTGTTTTGGAATTCATATTACAACAAAATAAAATGTTATAATATTCAGCTATGATTTATCTTTTCTAGAACAACCGAAGAATCAATAAAACAAAATCATAATCAAGGAAATATAAAATATGTTACAAAATCGAGAAAACTTTTTTTTATATTATATTATGTTCATGAACAAAATTTGAAAAAAATTGGTTGCAAATAAAATTCTTCTTCATATGTTTTACTCAGAAAAAACAAAATTTGAGTATAATAATAATATGAAAAACTCTTTTTTAAAATATAAATTTTGAAGAAAACTCCTAAACCATGTTTTGAAAAATTTTAAAATTTTCTAAAACCAGTCATCAGTAAGCTAAGCTCAAATTAATTTTTCTATTAAAATCAAGTATTGAGTACAAATTAAGTTATAATTTAAAATACTCTTCAAATATTAATTTTGAACCCAATCGTAAAACTATTTAAAAAAAGTTTCGAATGATAAAAAATATATAATAAGTAAACTAACCTTAATTTTAGGGCTAGAATCAAAGTTATGATATAGCCTATCTCTTCGAGGTATGGTTATAGAACATTTAAATATCAAGTTTGAACAAAATCCATCAAACCATTTCGGATCTAGACCCAAAGGACAAACCGATAAGATCCATCATAATCTCATGGCAAAAAAAGTTCCCAAATACTATAGGGGCCTACTTTCTCTACATGATAAAGTAGAATCCTGCAAATGTGCGAAGGACGCCTATCATGCGGGATTCATAGGTAAAATTCAGATTAAGTTCAAAAAAAAAAAAAAAGTAGACTCGACCCATATTCCGTATAATATGTATGTTCCGATAAATTGTCAGTTAAGTATAGTTACGTTTCTACACAGCTATCTGTGTTTATGATACTCCTATCTTTTTTTTCCCGTAATTACGTTACTCGTGCTCTCGGCTAATTAAGGGCTGTTGAGAATAGAATTCATTTCTTTTGATAACCTTCACATTGTTGGTGAAGGGGAAGAAAAAGAAAGAGGGACAAGATATTTACTACAGAAATCAGTTGTTTTTTTTTCCTTTCCACGAGAGAGTTTTGTTTTATTTAAAATGTAATATATGAAAGCATAAAGGCTATGTTTAAATTTGCATAACCTCTATAACCGTATTGATGGTGAAAATGTTGTTGATTAATTCGAATTTAACACTTAAATTATAAGGATGGATATCAACACTGCATGTAAATTAACTTAACCTAGGAAAACATCAAACACTAGTACCAGGAATCGTAATATCTGGGTAGTAGCAAAAACAGATATCCAGGGATATAGACTTGAAAACTAGCATAACCTAGGCCAGAAATACTTAATATTAGAGGTGTGCGAGTAATCAGTCATTTTTCCCTTCAAGTCGGGTTGGGTTTAAATGAATTTTTTTTTTTTGAGTTCGAGTAGTATAGATTAATATCTGTACTATACATATTTTAAGTTGAATTTTTGTAATAGATCTATTTATGAACCATAATAATAATACATATATATATATATATATAATTTTTAAAATAACATTGTTGTGAAAAATTTATAATCATACTTATACTTAGCACCACCCGTTCTGGTTGTACACTTAAGTACTAATTACACTAATGTGTTAGGAATTGGGAAGGTATAATTTAGAGGAAGTGAACCCACATTTAAGTGGCGGGAAAGTGGAGAACTATTTAGGAAATCCCCCCCCAGTTCACCCAAGCGAGACTGGAACCTTGGTCTCTTCGACCTCGGCAGTCCATCTCAACACGAAACTAACGCGTTAGCTAACAACGCCACCGAGGCAGGTATTTATAATTATCTAAATTTAAATTTTTAGATAAATGTTATAAAATTGTTCAATTTTTTTTTTCAACTAGACAAAAGGAAATATTGAGGGACTCTTTGCTACAAATCTATATCTTAGTACTCAAACTTTTTAAGTTTGTCTATTTAAAAATATTTGAGTCAAGTTCAAGCAGCTAATAAAACTTGACTCAAACTTTCGAGTATTCACACATCCCTACTTAATATCCAACTCTTGTATCAGGAATTTAGGCCTAAATATCTTATATGCTAACACAAATAAAAAAACTGAACAAAATAAAGTACTGACTTCTGATAGAGAGATATGTGAGACGGGAAATTTGCCGGAAAATACAATAGTAACAAAAAACCAGATATATTCAAATCGTAAAACAACTATACAGCGTAATACCCGCCTTAGTGGCCCAGTTAGCTAACGCGCTAGTTTCGTGTTGAGCTAGACTGCCTAGGACGGGGAAGTCGAGGTTCGAATCTCACTCTGGTGAACTGGGGTGGCTTTTCTTAAATGGTTTCCCACTCTCCCTCCACGCAAATGCGGGTTCACTTCCTCCATATTTGACCTTCCCAATTCCTAGCCTATTAGCGTAATTAGTACTTAAGCGTATATTCTATTATTATTATTATTATTATTATTATTATTATTATTATGAGACAGCGTCTTAGACATGTGTGCAATACTTTTCTTATTCAACCACGCATTGATTGGATGTGATACCACTTCAGCCATGTTTTTTTGTTTAGGAAATACCAAAGCACTAAAACGGATCCACAAAAATAGTGACCTAAGTCAAATAGTACATAAATAGTAAAAATATGTACTACACAAGCTATCACGAAAAATACAGTTGCTGAATGTGAATAAATATTGCTCTGTTCGTACGAAGCACCAAAACAGACCATCCTTCATATACAACAGCACTGTTACTTAAATAATTGTTCAACAGAAAATTTCACCCGCTTCGGTGGCCGCATGTTCCGACACGTCACTCTTGCATAAGACTGAACTGCCGTGGATGAGGAGATCGCGGCTTGAATCCCGGCTGGGTGTATTAAAGGTGGGTTTTCCTAAATGGTGGTCCACTCTCTCTCCACTCAAATGTGGGTACATTTCATCAAAATTCAACCTTCATAATCCCTTACGCATTAGCTTAGTTAGTACATAGGAGTATAACCCGAACGGTATAGTAGTAAAACGTGGTACTTAAAAAAAACAAAAAAAAAACTTCAAGGTTATCCATGAAATCAAATTTCCATTCAAATTTCTATCCAGCCACTCAACCTACAAAGGTAAACGTTATCTAGAAATCAAACACCAACATAAGGGAAGACTTGGGTAAAATACTGCAATAAACAATTGATTCCAATTCCATCGCTTGCATTTTCTATGCCCAATGATTTGTTGAATTCATCTCATATAACTATTCTTACAGAAGAATAGGATTCAATATTGTTCAACAACGTGTGGCCATTGTGAAGGTGCCAGTACATCAGTCACGAATACCCCCTGAAAAAGGTTGTGAGCTTGATATTGATGATGGTGACGTATTAGGTGTGAATATTTGGGAAGAACATTCCAGTGACAATGAATCTCTATCGTGAACTTTGCTAAAATGTAAGCATTCATATTTTAGAATATAACTTTTGCGTTTGCATTTTTGTGTTATGTCAATATCTAAGAACAGTGGTAGGCCTGTGTAATACTACCATTTTCAAGATTGCGGCGAAAGCAATTGTGAGAAATTTTGGGAATTTTGTTGGTATAATTTTTATAATGACAATATACATCAATGTTCTATGTTCAGCTTTCCCCTAGTTTGGTTCGGATTATCCTTTTTGTTTATCTAAATACAGTGTTAAATTAAAACAAAGTGGAAAATGCAAAACTTGGGATATCTTGAATGAATTTGTTACATTTAAAAATATTTAAACAATTATAGACAGTAAATGACACGGTGCCCCACACTTCTTTATCTTTTACCTAGTAAAAAATTAAGACATTTACTTAGAACTCGTAAGATATGTGGAACGAAATAATATACATTGTTGTGGGAAAATAATGGAAAAAAGAGAATCATATTCTACCAAAAGCCCAAATGAAATAATATGTACTGTTACATAAACATATTAGGAAAAGAGGAACATCTTGGTACACCGAAGATTATAAAAATCAGTTTCCTCTTTCCTAAACGCCCATTTAAAAACTATATTTGTTTATACCTAGGAAACTATTGGGTTTTATAAAAATATATTCCAAACAAAGGTTTTTAATCTAAATAGTTCTACAACTTTATATTGATAAGTAATTTCGAATCTCAAAGAGTTTCATAGGTAGACTATAATATAAATGGTAGATATCGGCTTATGTAATACCTTCTAAGACATTTTCCAGGAAAAATGAGAGGTGAAATTTTGTTTACAATGTCAACAATGCCGAGATAAGAATTTTTATCAAAATCGTTAGAGACAATTTCGAGAAAATATCCATTATATCTTTATACTCCTAAGTTATTATTATTGTTATTGTTATTGTTATTAGCACCGCGTACGCCCATTCGGTTTATACGCACTTACGATAATGTGTAATGGTAGGGTGATTATGAGATGAAATGGAGGACCCACAGTTCAACGTGGAATCCGAACCACGGTGGTGGCCTGGCACTCCACACATTCACACGTTGTGATTAATACATGTCTTGTCAAAGGTGACGGAAGGGTTTGGCAATCAGATAAATCTGTGCCGGGACCGAGGATTGAACCCCGGACCCCCAGCACAGAGGTCTGACACCTTACCCCTAGACCACCAGGTCACCCACTCCTAAGTAAACTACCGTTAGTTTTAGGGTTAGATATATGATATAATTCCAACGATCCTTCCGCGGAACCTTATGAAAATCCTAGATACAGAGTTGTATCCCGATCGGTAAATGGTTTCTGCTCTATACGAGATACAAACATGCAGATACAAGGCGCGGGAAAACCACTTTTTAAGGTTCAGGAGGTCATGAAAATATCAGTATCCATTAAAATATAGAATTCGATTATTTTTTCCTTTTTCCTTTCTTCGAGGGATGAATAGAAAGTAAAGATAAAGGATTTTTTTTTCCCTTGAATGAATATTTTCTGTGGACAGTTTACTATCTCAAATTTTCTCAGTGAAAATGCGATACCTGCATTAGATGTGAACCCCATTCCACTGGCTTTAAATGTCAGAAGTAGCAACCACTATGCCAGACTTATCGACCAATATTTTACAGTATTCTTTCTGAAGCCAATGTTCGAGATACCCCCCNATCTATTTTAATATTATTATATATAAACTTACGAGATAAATTATGTATTTTTTTTTGTTTCATTTCTCAGGCTTTGAAGTTTTTCTTTCCACCCTCCCCCCTCCACTTCCTTACCTCTTCTCATTACTTAACATTTCTTAAGAACCCTGAAGTGTACCTAGGAATTGGGTTTTCGCCAACTTGCACCGAAAATAAATTAAGTACGGTCTTTGAATTATTTTTTTATGACGCAACCCACCGTAATCAACAAGCACAAGGAAAGCCGAGAAACCCTCTTTTAAGAGCTTGGGACCTACCACTTTGTTGGGAAGTCTTAGAGAGTATTCTGTAGACTGTAGCCCTCAGGGCTTGACTTAAAACAAGGACAAAAACCACACACACATACACACACACATACATATACCTTATAATTTATCCTAAACTTAATTTCAAATCTGGAGCAAAAAAATACCAAGAATAAAATTACCTTTCAGTGTTTGTAAAGCTGATTGACGCTTTTATGTTAGAATTCTTAAACTCCAAACAGTCATCATAAAGTAAAAGATTTTCCTAGAAAACTAAATTAGCCTATTGCTGCCTTGTGTTTCACCTCTAAAATCTAATACCCACACCATTTTGAAGCTTTATTTTCACTATCTATTTTTTACACGTCTTTCTGACCTTTCGGGCTATCACATTATCTATAATTATGAGGTAGGTATAATTTAAAGGAGATGTACCTAGCATTTATGTGGAGAGAGCGTAGGAAACCATTTAAGGGGGAACCTCAGTACTAGTACTAACATTTCCTCAGTTTAAGGTCCACGGACCCCTCATCTGGGAAAATGGTAAGTCATATATGACTCAAGCGGTTTGAACAGGGTTTATTGTTTCAGTGTAGAACATTTTATTTAGTTTTCTTTGGCATAGTGTATGAATAGTATAAACATAGGAAGGGCTTATTATAGTTGGGCCACATATATCTGTTATGGTCTGTGTTAAAAAGTTATCGTTAATCCCACATTGCAGTTGGGCCACAAGTTCCTTCTTGGGAACTGTAATCAAAGCGTAGTGGTGTACTAGCTTGGCCCCCGCTGTTGTGGCACTCCATTTAGGATGGTTGTAGAGGTTTTCTCAAGCTGAGTGGAAAACATCAAGTGTTGGGTAGCAAGACACAATAAAATGCTATTCTAGCCTTGCCTGACATAACCTAACCGAGCTTAACCTAACCCAACTTAAACTAACCTATGGCACAGCACGATATTAGCCTAAATAAGCCTGTCCCAATAATATAAGGTAAAAAGATTGGTGGGGCCGGATTCATTTCTACACGCAGGTCTATTATCTGTTACAGTCCTCCTGACTAAGCTATGAAGATAATCCTCTTAGCCAGTGAATTTAGCCCAACTAAGCTATGGCGATAATCCTCCTGGTCAGTGAACGTGGCCCAACTAAGCTATGACGATAATCCTCCTGGTCAGTGATCGTGGCCCAGCAAAACTATGACGATAATCCTCCTGGCCAGTGAACGTGGTCCAACTAAGCTATGACGATAATCCTCCTGGCCAGTGAAAGTGGCCCAACTAAGCTATGACGATAATCCTCCTGGCCAGTGAACGTGGTCCAACTAAGCTATGACGATAATCCTCCTGG
>CABFWB010000262.1:82250-110802 GCA_902151455.1 Timema bartmani
GGGGGGGGGGGGAGATGTATACACTACAAACAAACTTCTTGCGGTCAGATACCGCCCTTATGAAATTGAAGTTGTTCTAACTATAGTAGAAATGTGGTACATAAGTAATTCAAAGACATAAGTGTGACTTTTTTTGTTTAGTGTAATTACACCACTGACTAGTTATATTAGAAATTAGAAAAGACCTGAAAATCAAATGTCTTCCTTATCAATCTAAAGTAAGGGGAATATTTGTATTAAATAATACTTTTATGTTTTGAATGAATATATATGGGAAACATTGGGAGACAGAGAGGCTTTGAATGGAGACCCAGCCTTCCTAAAATAAAAACACGATGGGCTCAAGACCCCACCCCGCACTGCCCCTGCACTTAGGTCTTTGCTCAGTACACATGGATGTGATTCGAACCATTATATACCCCCCACCATGATAACCGGTCAATCTTGATATGACGTCTTTGTGTGCGCACCTGTGCATGTTTTTAAACTTTATTAAATCGTCCTTGTTTAGTTAAGTTTAGTGCCTATTGACCCCAAAATTGTGGGCCCAAGGGAAATCAAAAACTAAACTCGAAGGCCTCCTACGGTAGTGGTGTATGTATTAAATGTCAATTTATGTACCTATTAAAAAAAAATCACCAGGCTAACAAATCAAACTGATTGGTTTTCATGAATAATAAATAATCCGCTTCGATGGCCGCGTGTTCTAAGGCGCAACTCTTGCAATATATTAGATTGCCTATCACGGAGAAATAGGGGTTCGATCCCAGTGGGTGTTTTTTTCCTAAATTATTTTCCAATCTCCCTTCACGCAAATGTAAGTGTGCTTTCTCTAAATTCAGCCTTACTACTCCTTAACACATTAGTGTAATTGGTATACAGGTCTATAACCCAAACGGTTGGCAAGACGCGTTTCTATTTATTTTTTTCCACCAGGATTGCTGGTGTTTTCCAACACTACTGTTTATTTTACGGTCACTAAGCTATTCCTTTTCTCTTTCTTTGCACTACCAACCAACGAAGATCCTTGAAGGAAAAGATAAATATATTATAGTGAGACCCCCTTAGTCACACCATCGTACTAGTGCTTTCTAGTGATAGCATATGGAACTAATTTTTAAATGTTAACGGTGTGAAGCCAGGTGCACAAGAAACAACTTATTATATATAAAAAAAAAGTTGTACAAGATATTATAGCCTAGAGATGACATTGTGTACACACCAAAGATTGTACAGTACAAGATCTGCTTTACGCAATTTATTATATACAATTTGAAAGAATGAGAACATATCCAATAACGTCAATTTCTATTGTACAACTTTTTGATTGCTAACAGTAGCTAACCCTATCTGCCAGACGTGAACTAATTGAATATATTAAGATAGCGTATTTATTAAGCACCAAATTAATAATAAGAACCTTTCTTACATCCATTACTATTTCTAGCCTGTGGCCTAAGTCAGTTTTTTATTCAAGTCTTATATTTTTCCCACTAACGGTTTGCGAGGCCTGGTGTAGCTTTATATGCCTTTTAGTCTAACTTAATATTAGGACACGCACAACATTCAGTTCCCCGGCCGTCAATTTATCAATGTGAAAGGGTAAACCCATATTTCACCAATGATAAATTTTCGTTCATGCCGGGAATCGAGCGTGGGACCCTTAACTCAGTAGGCAGGTATGCTACCGACTGAGCTAAGAGGTTGGATTATTAATAAACAGTTACATTTTAAAGTTGTATTCGTATAAGAATAAATATGAAAAATAAGCACAATATATTAATATTTATTTATTTACTAAATTCTATATATTTACTATTGATTTATTTACTAAATTCAATATATTTATTATTGATTTATTTACTAAATTCAATATACTTATTATTGATTTATTTACTAAATTCAATATATTTATTATTGATTTATTTACTAAATTCAATATACTTATTATTGATTTATTTACTATATGTTTTTATTCCTCTAAAAGCAAAGAAACTATCTCACTGCTCATAATATTGCATACAATCGCATATGCCATGTGAACAATCTTGAGGTAAAACTTGTATGCATTCGATCTGACCAAGATATTGTACAATAAGATGTGTCGTGTGTACCGAGTTAACAGTTTTTTCGAGCTCTACTTACTAACACAAAGTTCCTGTAACGGATACAAGACAAATGGTCCTCACATTTTAAATTAGTGACTATACAGTTGCTAAGAAACGTGCTACAGAATCGACAACTAGAAAATAATAATGACATTGTTTCCAGGCACCGTAAAAACAAGTTTACATATTTCAGAATTACAAATTTCGTCTAACAAAATTGATAAAAGTTTATTGAAACCCTTACGTGGTACTTAGAAATATACCCACAACTAAACAGCAAGTTTCTAAATCTTACTTGGCATTAATAGTAATTATTATTATGATTATTAAATTATAGGGGTGTGTGTGATGCTTCGAAGAGTCAAAAGTCAAAGTTTTAGCTCAAATTTCCTTCGCTTAGACGATACCCGCAATAACCTTATCGTCTTCGAAACATTTAGAAGGAAGAAGAGCTCGTTATATTATGAACAGATTGGAAATAATGTTAAACATAGGCCTATATTCATTTTAGAATGGCTACAAAACAGTATTTTAGTATCAATTAGTGATTAGGTGAAATCTATATTGTAAACATACTTAAGATATGGCTGCATAAAATAATATAATATGCTTTGTTTTTTTTCTAGGCCTTTCTCTTTACCTGAATAACACTAAGTCGATAACTTAAAAAGTTAAAGAAGTATTATGACGTGACAACAACAAAAACCTAATCTTTGACTTTTGACTTCGACTTTGCTTCGCTTCTAAAAAGTGACCTTCACACACTCTTATTAAATTAACTATATCGAATAAAAAACAAACTAAAGCTCGGGAATATTCTGTGTAAGATTTAATTAATGAAATGTCATATATATATATATATAATTTTATTGATTAAATGCTACCCGTTTCAGTGGCCGCATGTTCTAAGGCGCTACTCTCGCAATATACTAGAATGCCTATGACGGGGAGATAGTGGTTCGACCCCAATCGGATGTGCTTACGGTGTTTTTTCCTAAATGTTTACCCACTCGCTTTCTCTATGCAAATATAGGTGCATTTTCTATTATCCACCTGCCTAATCCTTACACATTAGATTAATCTGTATAGGAAAAAATACACAGCTGAAAATCTTTGCTAAGAAGCTACAGGATTATACTTTTTTTTTAACTATTGTGTTTAGTATCTAGATTATTAGCGAGTTATTTAAGAGATAGTGATTATGAATATAATTTTAGAGGAAACGCACCTATATTAGCATGGAGAAGGATAAGATCTCCAGTGCACCTGGTAAAGATCAAATAATCAATCTCCAAATTACCGATAATCCAGTATATTTCGAGAGAGACGCGTTGGACTGTGTGACCACCAGTATGTGTCATAATTAAACGATATAATAAACATCCAACCTTAAAAATAAAACATTATAAACTTTGCGAAGTTTCTTTCAGGCCCATCGAGTACCCAAAGTCTTAAATAATATATGTTATGTATACAGCATTTAAGAATGAAAATGAAACTTTCGAACGACGATTAAAATTGTAGCTAAAGGATCGTCGGCGACCTTTTAAGAGTGGAAGTCTCTTGAGAAATTTCCCGTCATGAACCAGCCTGAGCACGAGTCTCCTAGTGAGGACGGCAACAAGTACAAAGACTTGATGGAGAGGTATGCGTTCCTCTATAACAAAACCAAGTACCTCGATAAGAAGGACGTCAGGGGAGACAACGCCCTCCCGGAGGCGCTGTTTCACAATCCTTTGCGCGCCCTCACGAGCGAATCGGACATCGCCGAAAGGTAAAGAGATGTGAGATGGAAGATTTTCTTGATTTTATTTTTTTAAATTGTCCCACCAATTTTAATGTAACGAATGCATTTGAGCCACGATTTAGGGATGAGGAAGATTATAATCCATAGGAAGTGTACCCGTATTTGTGGAGAGGGAGAATGTAAAACCATTTTGGAAAAACCGTCAGTACACCCGACCAAAATTCGAACCTTAATTTCCTCATCATCAGCAGTCTAGTCTGCTGCAAAAGTAGCGCGTTAGACCATGCAGTCACCGAAGCGGGAGGGCACTATTGTCACCATGGAACTGGGCCCAGTCTATTGAGAAGAGAGATGAGTGTTAGATTTAAACTTTAAGTATTTCAACATCTTCTTAACATTTCAGTGTTCAGTTACGTATTAATTTGCGTACATTGCTTTTGTTTTGTATAAGTGACAAAAATGTTTAAAAAAATGTATAATTCTAAGTCGAGCAGTGGTGGTGTAACAGGGAGACATTTCTCCCGTTGTAAATATCCCTCTCCGCCCAGTTGGAATAAAATCCCCTTTCCCCTTAGCTAAAATTGCCCACCCTCCCCCTCTATATTTAGTACACTCTCTTCTTTTTGATATTCTCAAATATTAAGGTATAATCTGGCCCTTTATCAAACTCCATATAGCTTCTACAAGCGTAAAATTTTTCAAAAATTTGCTGGATGAAGATCACTCTAAATAGCTTCTAGGGACATTCAACTTTTTTTAAAAAATCTGAAGGACCACTCCAAATATCGTCTAGGTGCATACAATTTTAAAACATTTGCCGAGAGAGAATTCCCAGGTCCCTCTTTGGTTCGGGGGTCAAAGAACACTTCTTTCTTTAGCTGATTGTTCCCCCTACACAAATAAGGTTCCCCCATCACTAAAGTCGAGTAGTATAAATAGAGGGGGCCCCCTGATACTGGGCCCGGTTTGAATACCAAGAGTGCCTGAATCGAGCTATCCCAAGTTTTAAAGTTTCCATTATCAGCTTTTCTCCTAAGCACATTGACACCAGAAACCACCATTTCGATGAATGAATTATCTAAGGCGTCACTCTCGCAATATACTAGACCAGTGGTTCCCGAACTTTCTAGACTCACGAACCCTTTTCCCGAACATTAGAGTTGCACGAACCCCCTGGTAAATATCTATAGACACGCACTTTATTTTATACCTAATTGTTTATGAAATGTAGTTATTAATTGTAATTAAAATGTTAAATACCTTTAAATTAACCTACTATAGCTATGTTAGGTACTTTGGGATACCCCACCAAATATAATGAAATAATATTGAAACTACTTAAGTAAAAGTTCACATAACTATACATTTGTTTAAAAAATTAAAACTGAAATGAAATAATAAAAGTACTGTAGTAAAATGTTCTTATCTTTACTGTCACAATATTATCACATTTTACATGTTTTTTAAAGTGGTACTAGAAATTGCTGCATTGACATAACTGAAATACCCTCCTTTAATCACAAAATTCCATGTGGATTTAATATTCAACATTGTTTACAAGTTTATAACAGATAGCTCACCTCTTCACGTGACTTAATGAGAAGGATGCGCTTGCTTTGGATGGTACAGGGCTTTAAAGTCAGGAACCACAGACAATAAATAGTTTCAAGTCACTTTCAGCATTGAGCCTGTTTCTGTATTTATTTTTTAAATAGGCATATGAAGAAAAAGATTTCTTGCTAAAAATACGTAGAATAAAATGATAACAAAGCTGTAATAGCTTTATTCTCTAACAATGGTAACTCCTCCTTTAAACTTAACCAGAAACCAATTAATGACAAAGATTTATATTTTTTTTAAATACAAAATCAGTGGAAATTTCAAGGATCTGTTCTTTTTCCCGCACGTCTAATGTGGAGGATTTCAAAACTGCATTCTCGTCCAGAGGATTGCGAATCCAATTGTTATTATTGGATATGGCTGGGAAATATTCTATGGAGGTTTTTCCAAGTCCCTTCAAGTGTTCTATAACCACGTTCTTTACATTTTCGTCCAAAGAAAGCTGATTTTCTACCAGGAAGTCGTGAAGGATATCAAAGCACTCCGTTTGATTGCTAATTAAACACGTTTCTCAAAACCTTTTTTTATGAACGAATCGATACGTTCTTGCACAGTAAAAACGTTAATATTTGACCCCTCAAGAGAGAGGTTTAAACTGTTCATTTTTGAGAAAATGTCTACCAAATAGGCCAAAGCCTTTGGCCACATTTGATCTTGCATGCACTTTACTTTATGAAAAGAATGGTTGGTAAGAAAAATGAGAACTTCGAGTTTAAGTTCAAACAATCTTGTAAGAGTTCTACTTCGATATAACCACCTGACATTATGAGACAGTAAACAGTAGTTGTGAATGCTCCCCCTTTCCTCACAAAATGCTGCAAAAATCCGCCATTACATAAATATTTTTGCGAACCCCTTGAAAGATTTCGCGAACCCCCAAGCGGTTCGCAAACCACCGTTTGGAAACCACTGTACTAGACTGTCGATGACGGGGATATCGGGCTTCAGATATTGATCAGGTATAATGAAAGTGTTGTTTAATAAATGGTTTTCCTCTCTCCATCCATGCAAATACGGGTAAGATTTCTTCAAAATTAAACTTCATCATCTCATAAATATTAGGTAACTAATACATGTGCGTATCTATAACGGGTAGTGAAACACGATAGCAAAACAACCTAAAAATATCAAAAACATCAAATGAGTCACAATAAAGAAATAAAAGCGATTCGAGTTCTCTTCCCACACTCAAGTATCACGACTACAGAGCTTGGTGGTTGAATTTATCAGCGTCTGGTCTGCTGTATACCAAATAATATGTTAAATACTTCAATATGCTGATCAATGATTTTACTAAAACATTCCTTTCTTTGTGATTACATAATTTGAAAGTTAAACCGAAAAGCTTGAACTAAAAATTCTTCCAAAAATTCTTGGATTGAAAAAATTAGTTCAAGACCTTTTGAATGAACATTTATCGTAAAAAAAGTATTTAAAATTTACCGAGAAATTTTAAATGAAGATTCCTGGACGGTTATTATTTGCAAACTAGACGGAAACTTTTTAAATTGAAAATAAGCCGTAATCTTTTATTACTCAAAATGTACGTAAGATTTGTTGTGTCTTCCAAGGTCACTTTTCACCGGTTGCGACGAGGTTACCCCCGTCAGGGACCACGAACGGAACGCAAATACCCGCAAGAAGACACGCCGCCGACGAACCACCTCTGTAGACCACGATAGCGACAAGTATCGGGACCAGCTCAGAACAAACATGAGGAGGCTGCAGGCTATGGAGGGCTCCACAGCATCTGAGCTTCTCTCTACAAGGGCCACCGAGGCGGATTTCCAGGACAGGATCCAGTACCTGGAGAGCCAGATTTACAGCTTGAAAAACGTCGCGGGTACCAGGTGCGGGTCCCAAGAAAGCCTAGAGGAGGAACAAACCCTGGGGAGGTCCGAAGAGATGAAGCAGAAAAAGATCCGGAAGCTAGTCGACAGTGGAAAAGTGATGAAGGAGCGGGTTGAGGAGCTCGAGGCGAGGGAGAGGGAGTACCTCAAGGCCATCAGGAACATCGACGTGTCCATTAAGGAGATGGTGGACCACTATGAGTCCGACATCCAGGACACCCGGCGGAGCGAGCGGGAGATGAAGGAGCGTCTCAGGAGGTGAGGAGAGGACGTAAAACACCCCTGAAATTCACTATTATTCGGAGTGTAGAAAAAAATATTTTACTAGATTTTTTATAATTTGTCCAGGTAGTAGGCAAATTAACTTTATTAATGAATTTGACCTTGACCTCCAGGTACGAAGAAGAAGAGGGTTCTGTCCGTGTCAAACTTCAAAGTCGCGTGCGGGACCTTGAGCAGAAGGAGACGGCTCTGCTTGAGAAAGTCAAGACCATAGAAGAGGAGAAGAGGTCGCTAGGTCACTCCGCTAGAGTTATGAAGAAGGAGCTGACCAAGTGTCGAGCTGAGATGGACCGTTTGCAGGACCAAGTGAAGGATCCTCTAATCCAGGAGCTCAAAAGCAAGAGGAGGGTGTCCCAAGAGCTGAGGGAAGAGCTCAAGGCCATGTCCAAGACACTTAAAGAAATGGGACTAAAGGAAACGGCTGCAGATCTCTGCGACATCTAGGGCATCTAGGACAAAAATTAATCTAGAAAGCCAACCTATTTATTAGATCAAGGATATCAAGACATACCCACATCTAGTACATCGTCCCATCTAGCACACCAACCTATCCATAACACCATCCCATCTAGAACATCACCCCCTCTAGCACATTATTCAATCGAACATATCCACCCAAAAATACATTTAGGATATTACATAATCCATTACATCAACATAATCAAGACATTAAGAATTCGTAAATATCACAGGGATGCTGCAGATTCACCCAATATCTAGGACATCAAGATTCCTTAAAAAATAACCAATCTCCTTAAGATTAAATCTTATAATATCTATTTATCTTTATTATAGAGTCCTTAAATTTCACAAATCTGCTGCAGGTTTTAATGACATCTAGGACATCAGAATACCTAAAATATCACAAAGTTGATGGAGATCCCCATAACATCTAGGACAGAGAAATGACTTGAGCACTAAGATATTTACATTTATTTATCCTTGAAATATATAATACATACGCCACTTTTTGAGTCTTATGGTGTAAGAAGATACCATCGATGATCTCTCTGATATCTCAACTCATTAGGCCCTTGGCCATAAATCTGATTAGTCCTCTAGTGCATGGCAATATCACCCAAGATATAAGTGCTATCTCAATGCTTAAGGACATATCTTGATTATAAATATATTACAACAACAACGTTCTAATAAATAAAGAATGGCAAAAAAGCAGTTACGAGATCAAGATACTTTGGATGCCATTAACGATAGTATGAAATGTGAATATTAAAATACTTCGGCAGATTTCTGTGAACCCACAATACAACAAAGACTCATATTCATTTGTGGCATAAAGAGAGATATTTGACATTTGCCTGGCATCTGCAATAGCTACTGAAGATTTTTAAGATTTATGAGGTATCCGAAACAATTTTTTGGGGTTTTTACCCTAGTTTTTGTAAACATTGATTTATGTTGGATTTAAAAAGTGAAATGTGTTTTTTTAGTCTCCCCTTACACATTATCTCCACACATGACCTATAATAAAAATTTCTTGATAAAATTAAAACGGTACAAGAAAACTGTCATTTTTTTTCCCGACCATTATGATTCAAATGATTAGCATTTCTTACTTTTTTCCCCCGAGTGTCTGACCTCAAATACTCTTCCACAACATGGGGTTTTGCTCGGGAAAAAGTAAGGAGTGCTAATCATTTGACTAACCTTCCCTAGTCAAAATAAATATTTTATAAAATAATATTTTTTTTATAAATATATATATGTATTGTAATTCTGCCTTTCTTATATGTATATTATGTAATATATATTTATTCTATATATGTATAATATATTATATAAATGTATATTTATATTATACGTGTATAATATATTATATACTATAGATTATGTATATAATTATAATATATATAACTAGCTTTTGTCCGCAGCTTCGATCACGTTAATGTCAGTTTTAAAAACATGTTCACTAAAACAATAACGATTCTAATACCAGAGTTCTTAATTTTTCATTCATAGAATAAATCACGCAACTTATTAGGTAGAAATTATCAGTGTACAGAGATTAGAAAGGTAGCGCCACTTGGATGAATTTGATTATGTCATTGCCTATGTCACCCAGTACATACCAGCTATATCTTAATATGAAGACAGTCAAACATACATATCTTGTTTAGGTAAGTGGAGTAATGTCGTTAATTGGACATTAATGTGGATTTAAAGGTTTATTTACTATTTAAAGCTCCAAAATATGAGCTGATTTTTAACAACTTAGTTTGTCTTCCATATAGTTTTGTGTATGTAACGCGCTAGTTTGTGTAGCTACTGATGTCATAAGCTCAGTCAATCAGATGTATTTATCCATCTGGCGCTACCTTATATTCTCTTTACATGGAAATCAGCACAATGAAAACCTTAGAGTAGTTTATATTAGAAGTATCTTTAGAATTATTTTTTTTGTGTAAAGTAATTATTTCTGTTTTATGATTAGACACAGCATATTATTTTGTATTAATTGAAGGAAACAAAAAAAATTAAGGCAAGGCTTCTTTGTAAACGATCTTAGTGGTTTTAAAATCATCAGGAGCAAACAGTTAAATCCTGCTGCTAGAACTATTACGGGAGCACACCAAGTGTAGTAAGTAGTCCCTGTGGAAAACACTTGCCGTGGGGATAAGCTTCTGCCCCCTTCAGGGTCAGTCCTTGCGCAATATTGATGGTCATCGCATAGAAAACCTTGGTAGGAAATTGCATTCGTTTAAACTGGAAGAGCAGATCAGATGGAATCATGGGTATTCTTGGTGTCATAACTCATTTCCCGTATTGCAACCTGTCATGACAGTCGTCTCTATGATAAAGCAGACTATTTAAAGTATTATACATGGAAGTACCTGTGGACGTGTAAGTGCATTATGGCTTTTCAAACTGGTCTAAAATACAGTCGTTAATATTATCAGCCGATTAATTTTTGAAGATAAAATAGCTTGTTCCTGGAACCACGAAAGAATCTTGTTTTTCAGAAGAAGTATATTGGCTTTAATAAAATAGACTGTTTTTTTTAACAACGCTTCTTAGTATCCTTTAGGATTATACGTTCAAATGGACTAATTCTTGGATATCCTGACGACGACGCATATCTGGCAGCTGTTCAAGGACATCGTGTGTTCGTGCCCCGCTAAGACACCATTGCCGAGTTTTAGCAATATATCGACAAATAAGTCTAGTTTTTGTCTTCGAACAGGTGAATGCGCATGTTGGTTGACAGGGAATGTTTCACAGCGTCTAGGCATATTTATAATCGTCCAAGGCAAGCGTTTACCTCATCAGTTCTAGTGACTTGGAATGACTGGTAAAGTTTGTCGGAAGTTTCCTGAGAACAATATGGTGACGCCTCCTAAGAGTACATTGTTGCTCATGAGATATTTCAGAGTTTTATTTAGATTTTCAAATGATGTCTTACGCGACAGTGTACTCTCAACCCATAATACAAGAGATCATTTTTGCGGTAATTTTGATGCGAAACTTTGCTTCGATATGTTGCACACGGAAATTTAGTCGTTAGAAAAATGTAAAGGTAATTTAAGTGTTAGATATGCTATTTTGCTCCCTTTTAACCAATTCATGGCTCTACCCGATTGGCAAATGCACTGTTATACGCCCTTTTAACAAAGGAGTCGCTATACCCGTTGAAGTCACAGCATTTCAGCACATCCCTCAAAACTGAGCTTAGGCAAGAATAAATAATAATTATTCATAAAAGTATTTCCTTTACTTATAGGCACATTTTAAAAAAAACACATTTCCCACAAAATATTGAATAATTTATACTATTTTTATTTTTACGGTAAGGTGTTCTGTGTTCAATAGAGGCGTCTTATTATTCAAAGTTTGTAAGAGAATTGGCCAACCATTTGTCGTCTCTATCGAATAGTTTATATATGAACTGTTGGGTACAAGAAGGCTCAAGTCCTTAACGGTATTGTCCGAGAGATATCTTACAATTTGATTGATTTGGTCACAACTGCAAATATATTAATTAAAGTACAAAGTTTATACTGATTGATATGTTCTGATTCTATGTTCAATATCATCCTAAATGGTTTTCCTGTGTGCGGGCCAAAGTGCTAGAAGATCTGTCACGTGAAAAATATTAATATGATGGAGAGCAAGTATCTGAGTGAGGAAGAAGAGGCTTTTATAAAGTATGTCTCCAGTATGAGTCATTCTCCAATAAGAGTCCCAATGTTTTGCAAACTAATAAGAGGTTGCCTGGGCTACGTCGTTCAAGGTACGTAGATCTTCAAATGAAGTTGAACCTTTGACGACATGGTCCCGCACTCTCAAATAATAACATACTGGATTATTCGGGTATGCGGTATACCGTATATACCAGGCTGAAATACGCAGCCGTCATTATTCCTAAGGGTTCCTCAACAGAAACACCTTGCTTTCTGCATTGGAAATTCTTAATTTTCCAAGCATTACATCTGAAACAACCTCACTGTAGGTAAGCGTCTTCGCTAATGGATTTTAAGAGCATAATTTGAACAAGGTTGATGATGGTGTGTTGCACGGGTGATTATTGACGTGGCCTACATTACTTGTTGTAAAATAAACACATTGTTCATGTTCATGTAAATGAACATCTAAATGCATGCCACCTTGACTTGGTTACTTACGTCTTGGTATCAAGTTTTTTGACCAAGTGGTTCTGACCAAGATGGAGTGCGGAAACGATTTTGATATGTTTTTCTTAAACAAAAATGGCGATTGGGGTGGAGTTGATCTAACATCTGGTAGGTGAATGTATGTAATTCTAGTACATGTACTGCAAATCGACGGAAAATGAGCTTTTTAATTATATTCTTAGTTGTGATGGTGCTTATCTTGACTAGTCCTAATATTTACACAACATATCAAGCTAAACATATATTTCCAAAAAGAACCTTAATAAAACATGAGGTACGTATGTAATATTAAAGATACCTTGATCATATAGTACTCTCTTTTATTCACAAATAAACAGTTTTTAAGTACCTACTTACTGTCATGTATTTCTAGCCAGTAATTGCTATCAATTTTAATTTACAAAAACTTAAAATACATTTACTAAGAAGCTACACTCGTTTAAATCTAACATAAGAAGTTATGCTGTTTTGAAATTAGCACACAAATTCTCGGTTCATTGGTCGTAACCATACTCTTTAGTCTGGTCAAGGAAAGCGTTACCAAACCAAGCTCTGGTATCGTCTTGGTTATAAATATTTTGTTAACATCAATACCAGGTCAACCGTGAAAACGTGCTGGTCGTAAACATCGATACCAGGTCAGCCGCGAAAACTCACCTATTATTTTAATCTCTCTCGGCCGGTAGTGTTGGCTTAATGTAAAATGTCAAGTTTTTTTTTTCATTCAAGTCTCGAGCTTTATAGAGATTGTGGGGAAGGGGGGTACAGGAAGAGAGAATGAAGAGTGAGGTGGTTGGAGGCTATTCATGAATGGAGCGGCCCCACTAAACGACGTATATTAGCTACACACGCTACCTTACTATATAGCTCGAATTACAGAGGCCATAAAGCAATTACTTCTCGACTTCTCTTTTTATTACTTTCTTTTGATCCACGTCCATACAGATTGTGCGCATTTAAAACACTAATGGTGTAGTGATGATAAAGGTAGGATTGAGAGGAAATATACCCTCATTTGCGTGGAGGTAGAATGAGGAAGAAAATGTATAGTATAACGTCCCCCAGTATACTGGGACGGGTTTCAAAACCTACAATATGCCCGTTGACGACAACCAAGTTCAGTGCAAGTAAATTGCCTAATCGTGAATTTGGACGCATTATACCGCACTCATTAAACTGGGATGACAATGAAGGTCATAGTTTGAATCTAGGCTGGATGCACCGGAGGTGGTTTTAGACATGTGATTTAACTAGATTTAGTTCATCCCCTCTCAATAGTAATTCTGATGGACTTTCTCTAGAGCTATTTTCTTTTAAGATATAAATATATATATTCCACCATCTAAATGAATGGTATTTCTCAATCACAATATTACAGGTTGACCCCTGGAAAAGTAGCCCACCTCCTATATCCAGCAGGCGCCTCACTCTGAATTGGAGGAGGTCAATCCCCTTCCTCCCATACTGTAACATGAAGAATGAGCAAGTGAACTGCTTGTCAAAAGCACAAGACGGGGTGGAAGGGGATTGTCCTCCTCCAATTAGGAGTGAGGCGCCTGCTGGATGTAAGAGGCGGGCTACTTTTCCGTGGGCCACCCTGTATTTTTCAATATCAGTTATCATTAAACTATTCATGAATAGTTTTTCTTAAAAAAACACCAACAAGTACACAGTGTTAGCTATCATATAAATCCCTTCCTCAATATTAATTTTAAATTAAGGTCTAGATTAATTTTCAATAAATCTTAATATTTCCAAAATCAGTCATCAGTAAACCACTCTTGATTTTCTAACTAGGATCACGATTTGTTCTTTAGGTATACTGATGATCAATATTTAAATTATCAAGTTTGAACGAATTACATACAGCTGTATGTAGCTCAGGTAAAAAATATTATATTGTAAAAACCACTTTTTTTTATAGTTCATGACCCATAAATACGTCAGGATCCATCATAATATAGAGGTCAAACATTTTCATGGTTACAATACTTTCCCTGTATGATAGCTCTCAAACCAACAGATGCGTGCAAGATAATAACACAAGGTGCACTTTTCTAACAACTGCTTGGATCCTAGTTTAACAATAACCTTCGGGTTAATTAGCTCACTACATCGAGGGTGCAATTATCTGTAACGAGAGGTAAGTTAAGTTCTCAAATACCGAGCAGGGGAACAAAGACTTAACACCATTATAATAATTAAATTATATTTTTTTTAAAGTTTGCTTTAATAATTGGACGTGTTCGTCACTAAAGAAGATCGTTATCAAATTTGTGCTCAAAGATAGACTAAAGTGTTGTGGAAAATATTTCCTGTGCATCACGTCACACCACCAGTTCGGGAAAACGGTATACTTACACTAATGGAGCAGGGGTTAAAATATTAAAAATTAAAGAAAATGTAACTGTTTACTTGAAGAGAAGGCTTAAAACCATGTAAGATAAGCCCGCCTTCATATACCCAGTTGTGATTCAAGCCTCGAACTCACCATCACCAGACCCAACGAGACTGACGCCTTAACCTATATGCCCACTTATGCGAGTTAGCTTCCTCTTAATTTTATTATTATTAGTCTGGGGTAATTTAATGTGTATCTATTGTATATGATAAAAAGTTAGAGTTTCATTCTATTACTATGTTATCTTTACAAAGCATACTTAGCTAAAAAAAAAGTAAATAACAGGAGTTAAAGTTATACTGCACTCCCCACACATATGTGCCTTTAGCAAGACTTGCTTATGTAAAATAGAGATGTTTACCCAGGAAAAAGTTACATCTGACCTTAAGAGCATCCCTGATGGGGCGGGTGTAAATGAAGATCACTGTTCCCACAAACATTATTATTTTGAGCCAGTATTTATATAATTATTATACACGTCCAACAATCGAAGGAAAGTATTGTACCAAGAGGTAGGAATTACTGTCGCTCGACAGGACACTTATACAGTCAACAGTGGTTTCTCGCTTTCCACTTTTCATGTGAATTTTTCTGCATTTATTTTAGCTTCACCCTCTTCAGCATGTTTCCTTGGACTAAACCATTGTTTGTTGATAGCCGCATTTTGTAAGATTAGGTTATATTAAGTCACTTCTTGTGAGTAACGGTCGATAATATTCATCCTCATTATCCTTACTCCTTTGGTTAGGAAATTTAAATTACCCATAGCCAGTTTTAGCACTAATTTCCCTCCTCATCACGTTTACTCCTATTATATAGTCAGTTATTAATAGTAGCTTCGGGTGACCTGATGGTCTAGGGGTAAGGTGTCAGACTTCTGTGCTGAGGGTCCGGGGTTCAATCCTCGGTACCGGCACAGATTTATTTGATTGCCAAACCCTTCACCTCTGACCAGATGTGTATTAATCACAACTTGTGAATGTGAGGAATGCCAGGCCTCTACCGTGGTTCGGATTCCACGTTAGACTGTAGGTCCTCCATTTCATCTCACAATCACCCTACCATTGCAGATTAGCGTAAGTACGTATAACCCGAACGGGTAGTAAGACGCGGTGCTAATAAAAATAATAATAATAGCTTCATGCACCATTCCTCTTATATAACGTATAATTATAGGTTAAACTGTTAAAGCCAGCGATAACATTAATACTATAGTAATAATAGTATTAATACAAGCCTCCATGTTTAAGTAAAGTCAGTAGGCATCTCCACATTTCCAATTATCCCGAACCTCGGCCCAAAATTCCCCCAACGCGCGATACTAGAGCACTCTAGCGTCGAACACTGGTAATTCATCAGGTAATTATGGACGTCTTCCGGACCCCCCCACCCCCCAGTGAAGCTGACACTGTTCGAACACAGTTCGGCCATTAGGATCGATTTCCCACAAGGCCTAGCCGGTTGTTGTCGTGTTTTCCTAGACATGGAAATACTTTTCCAGCAGAGGTGCGATTATTGCGTTAGCTGGTGTCGACGGTGGGATAAGTAAGTTGGTGTCAGCTGTAGAATACTTTAATTGCTGTTAGCTGTAGGATACTTTAACTCGTGTCAACTGAGATGTATAATACTTTAACTGGTGTCAGATGTGGGTTAAGTTGGTAATATGTTAGCTGCATGATACTTTACTCGTACTGACTGTTGGGTACTTAAACTAATTTCAGCTTTGGGATAGTTTGACTGGTGTTGGTTGTAGGATAAGCTATATAGGTGCTGTCAGCTTTGGGGTACACCCACTTATGTCAGCTGTGGGAAAAGGATAGGTATGATGGGTTATATAGATGGGGTGCATCAACTGGTGCCAGCTGTGGAATATGTCATTTGGTGTCAGCTGTGGATTAAGCCAGTTTCTGTCAACTGTCGGGTACATAAACTGGTATGTGAGATTAGTTAGTTGGTGTCAGATGTAGGGTACTTTAAATCTTGTCAGCTGGGGCGTACTTGTACTAGTATTAGCTGTAGTAGTACTTAAACTGGTGTCAACATGAGGTACTTTAACTAGTGTAAGAAAACGCGGTGCTAAAAAGAACTAGTGTAATTTAAATCACGCCAACTGGAGGGTACTTTTACTCGTGTAAGCTGTAGTAATATTTAAACTAATGTCAGATCTTGGACACTTTTACTACTGTTGACTGTAGAATAGGCTATTTTGTGTTCACGGTGAAATATTTTAATTCGTGTCAGCTGTGAGATACTTTAACTCGTGACAGCTTTGAGATTATTTAATTTGTGTCAGATGTTAGATATACTTACTCGTGTCAGCTGTGAAATTATTAAATTAATGTCAGCTGTGATAAATTTTAACTCGTGTCGTCTGTGAGATATACCTACTTTGACTCGTATCTAGTGTTAGAAACTTGAACTGGTGTCTGATGCGGGATATTTTCACTAACGTAAGATATGGGGAATCTTTACTATTGTCAGTGGTAGGATATTTTAGATGGTGTCAGCGGTTTGATACGGTAGTATATGTAATCTAACCTCTCAAGTCAGGTGCCACTGCATCTGCCTAGTGAGTTGGTAATCCCGGATTCGACTTTCTATATGGTCGATAGTGTTTCATTGGGGAGTTTTAAGTCTGAGGACAAGGTATGTAATTTTTTTAATAGGACGCTTATTTTAAAATAATATACTTCACACAAGGTACGATCCCCTGTACCACCTACAGTAAAGTATGGATCGTAACAGTCTAGATTGAATATGGTAGGGAAGTCAAGGTTTGAGTCTGGACTGGGTGTGAGGAAGGTGGCTACTCACATTAGTTTTATAACTGATCTGGACTGGGTGTGAGGAAGGTGGCTACTCACATTAGTTTTATAACTAATCTGGACTGGGTGTGAGGAAGGTGGCTACTCACATTAGTTTTTAAAATTGATTTGCTCATTATTTTTACGAGCAAATATGAGTGCATTTTTCTCTCACACTACCATCCTATAACCTACAATTTAGGTCATGCTGTTAGTAACCTTGGTGTCAAATTGTAAAAAAGTTAATACAGATTTAACTTTGAATATATACCGAGCTTACACTTATAGTCGGCTCAGCAATTAAAACTGATAGGTTTTAAATAATAACAAATATATCTCCACTAGAATCGCTACTGTTTTTTCAACACTATCTTGTCTTGGGGTTACAAAGGGCCTTAATTTTAGCCCAATGTTTTACTCTTTTGCATCCTCCTTTAATCGAAGAATTTGATCTTATGTAACATCCGCCTAAATCACATAAACTTACCGCTGCTTTCTAAAAGTGAGATATGGAACTAACCTTTTAATTTCAACTGATCAGGCTAATATGAACTTTTGTCAATAATTTTCCTACATGTTCATCGGATGTGTTTATTCCCCGGATTGGGCTTGCTATAATTCCAGGTGCAAGCACTGATATATCGCGAGGGGTGGGTGGTAACCGTTGTTATTATTGGGTATGTAAATTTGAGCAGAAAGCATTTCCTTCATACCAAAGCACTTATATAAGCTACAGGTGGCGGTAGACCGGATATACTCGTGTAAGTTACGACTGTTCAAATAAACTAGAAAAAAATATATTATCACTCTCAGTTATCAAGTTTCCGGACTTTAAATTCAGGTTCGTGGTTAGCTTTCCTAACATTACAAGTCTTTGGTAGAACAATCACTTTACGCTAACTTTGGACGTTTCCGACAGAAGATGGTAAAAAATAGTATATTATTTATTCACCTCACAAATTACTAAGACTTAACTGTCAATTTAGACAGATTTAAAGTATATAGGGACTTTCTATAGCTATTGGTGACTTTAAATTTAGTTTGTAAGTCCTGTCACTCAATCTGTATATATATGAGATAGAACTTTATATGAAATATTAGACTACTTTCCTAAGATAAGTTAGTTTATAAGCTCTGCTATCCAATTAGTAAACATTTAGAAGCTAAGACAGGGTGTTTAGAATGATGTATGCAATCCCAGGTTAAGCTAGTTTGTAAGTTGTATTATGATATATTATGTGTTAAAAAAATTGCACGCTAAATATCCATATAATAACAATAATGATAATGATAATAAGGATAGTAAGCAAAACATATTGGAAGCTCAACTTGAAATAAATTAGAAACGCTCGTCTCTTGGCATTAAAGAGCGTTCATTTAATGGCGATGCTACGAGGCTAGAGAACGTCGCGACGCCACGTGAGAGCGGCGCCATGATAGCTCTCCTTTAAGCGTCTCGCCCTAGCGCCGGGCGTCAGACGGGCTGGGTTAGGGTGGGTGAGGGGAGGGAGGAATTTCACTCTCGCTGAGGGAACAGCTTGGAGAGGCCCCGAGATCGACTCTCACTTTCAACAATTCCTTGCCCTAGATCCAGTCAACACCACGTGACTGCGTTTTTAAAGGTTTTATTTATATTCTAAGGTAATTTTGATCAAAAGTAAATTTGTATTTTAAAATTTTAAGTTTCTCTTTTTGGAAGTACGCCATATCTTACTCCCTCGTTCAGGATCTCTTATTTTTAAATACGCTGATGGTGCAGGGATGCAAGAGGTGTAATTTATAGAAAAAGTGCCTTAATTTGCATATCGGTAGATTAGGAAAAGATTTAGTAAAAAACATAATTAATTACACTCAGCCGGTATTTGAACCGGAAAATAAGACTACAAGAGCTTGACGTTTAGTCCACGTGCCCATAGAATCAGGTAGACTAATTTTAAAGGCGGTTGTACCGTATATTCTCTAGAACCTTATCAGTAATGAACTATGTAATCCAAAGATAGGGATAATACATTATTACCCTCGCCAAGGCTCCAAGTACTAAGTAATTAGCTACACTAATAGGCATAAGACACTTAATCAAATTGTAGAAAGTAAGAATAGTAACTAATATAAACTAGCACTTCAATAGAAAACAGGATGTAACTAAACCAACACTCTGAACATCGTGTTCACCGCTGCAAGCAGTCGTCGTGTTAAAAGTCTTACCAAACGCAGGAACTGATCACTCACTGTGTAGGATGTACCTCCTTAAGTGGCATACATGAAACCACTATTATTTATGGCTTCCAGGTACTCCCAATAATTATACACTTTCTAATTATTTGTGCGGAGTCCGAAAGAAAGGATTGTATCAGCCGCTATTTGAATAGGTAGTTTTTAATACTGCCACAAGGGTTTTCCGAGAATTTTACTAACTTAAAGTGACTAGTAAACAACAATTTGTGTCAACAACATTAAATATGTATAGTTTATCACTAAGTTTTTCTTAGTACCGCGTCTTACTAACCTTTTGGGTTGGATGCAAATGTGCTACTAGTAACTACGCTAATGGTTTTAGGGATTAGGAAGGTTATATTTATAGAAAGTGTACCCACATCTTCGTCAAGGTAGAGTGGAAAACCATTTTGGAAAAAATACCCTCAGTACACCTGACCGAGATTCGAAACTCGATCTCCCCGTCATCGGCAGTCTAGTCTATTGCGAGAGTAGCGCCTGAGACCATGTGGCCACCTCGGTGGGTAATTTTCACTGGTGTGATTAAATATTATATCCCCCCTCCCTTACACCATCATTACGTTTTAGCCTGCCATCCATCCAGTCTATCTTAATATTTACAATAAAAGTATAAGTAGCAAGATCAGTGGCACACCCAGAAATTTACTTTTGTGGAGGGGGGAAACAACCAAGGTTGGAGCCAGAATTAAATTTCGGAGGAGAGGGGGTTGGAGTGGGGTTGACGGGGGGTAGACGGGTGATTAATAAATATATTTTTAATAAGTTTATTCTACAACTCAAAGGGGAGTCCGAGAATCCCCTCCAGTAAAAAGTAAAAAATTGAGATACCTCTAGAAGCTATTGAAGGGGTAATTCCTTAGAATTTTTTTGAAATGTAGATGCCTCTGGAAGCTATTTGGAGTAGTCTTTGCCTGACAAATCTTTGAAAATGATATGCTTCTAGAATATATTTGGCGTATTCTTAACTTGGCAAATTTTTTAAAACTAGATCCTTATTAGACTAAAAAAAAGTCTAGTAAATTCATTCAACACATCTTCAGTGCTTGATTTTAAAGTTCAGCTTCATGTGTTTTTAAGTTTTTATTAAAATTATTAAGGTCTGGGAGGAGGGGGGGGGGAAGGTCCAACTGTCCCATTCCCCCCCTTCTGGGTGTGCCACTGAGCAGGATTGTAGATTGTAGAGGAGAAGTACCCAGCAGTGGCGTGGTCTGAAATGTTGCTGAGGTAAGCAGTTAGTTTAATCTGTACTTGTGAATATTCTCATCACTGAGTAGAACAGTCGTTGGCAAGGTATTAATAAAAATACATTGGAAGGTTGAGCAGAGCCTATGCATGATTCGTCAAATTGGTGACCTGAGAACATATCACAGGTATAGTATTAACAAGCTCTACTTACCCTGACAGCACTCCACAACGTGACATTGATAGCCAGAATGCGCTTGGAGGAAAATTAATCAAAACCATATGGAGGGGAAAACTTCAATATTTATGGCCGCATGGTCTAAGGCGCTACTTCACAATAGACTAGACTGTCGATGATGGGGAGATCAAGGTTCGAATGTCGGTCGGGTGTACTGAAGGTGGTTTTTTTCCAAAATGGTTTTTCATTCCACGAAAATTCGGGAACACTTTCTTCAACTATAACCTTCCTCATCCCTAAACCTATTTGCGTAATTAGTAAGCTATATAAGCGTATAACCCGAACGGGCAGTAAAACGCGGTGAAACCGTTGGGAAAATACCATCCTCGATACACCCAGGAAAGATTCAAACCCCCTCCCAGTTCCCTGCAAATCAGACTAAACTATCTTATCCACCTAGGTGGTGTTGTTAACTAACGCGCTAGTATCGTGTTGAGCTAGACTGCCGAGGACGGGAAGATCAAGGTTCGAATCTCACTCGGGTGAACTGGGGGGGTTTTTCCTAAATGGTTTTCCATTCCCCCTCTAAGCAAATGTGGGTTCACTTCCTCTAAATTTAACCAGCCCATTTCATAGCCCATTAGTGTAATTAGTACTAGGCGTATAATCCAAATGGGTAGTCAGACACGGTGCTAAGTATTATTATAAACTAGCTTGACGACTATTCCGCGTGTCCACTGTCGCGGGTTTGCGCTGATTGCATAGCCGGGTGATTGTGTAACGTTGTAATACAGCGCAGCGCGTCTCGGAACAAGCCACAAAGAAGGTGTGGCAATGCATTCGCTCAGGGAGACATTAATCACACTCGTTATCTTGCAAGTTTATGAATGTAATATCTTGAAACTAGCTGAACGGAGTGGGGTGGGGGGAGAATTAGAATAACCTCTTTCAATGTTGTAAAATATTGACAGCTAAATCAATGCCCCTTTTGTTACTGCCTGACTTAACCATAATTATTTTCAACAAAGTTCAAGGAGACTTTTTTCTTTAACATTTGTTAATCTTTGAAATTGCTAAGAAGTCAATATATATAAGAAACTAATTTATCCAATAAATAAATTGCATTTTTAATTTATGTTTCCATTTCTAATTTATAAAGACAATATTTTTATGTTGCAAGTGTCTATAAATATGTTATTCTCTAGATAAAGAATTATGAAATTAAATAATATTTTAACTTTATATGACTATATGTCCAAAGATGACAGTTCAAGGTTTGAATACTCATACGAACTCGGACCCATTATGGTGGGATGGAAGGGGATGCAAGAGAAAGCCAGTGTTTTTGCAGTTTTCATGAGAAAACATTTTTTCAGACAAAATAAATAAAATATTGCTCCAGTACAAACGTAGAATTTAATTTTCTTCACATGGTGATATCAGAAATTCTTGAATATCTCTCAAGGGTATCCTGAAATTTAATGACAGCTTTTTTATATTCATTTAAAAAGTTTGTCATCTAATGCCGCTTTGCTCACGACAAATATTCAACAGCTGCTGATGTCAACATGTGAAGAAAATTAAACTCTATGTTTCTACTCGAGCAATATTTAATTTATTTTCACCAAACAAATTTTTTTTCAATAAAAACTTCAAAAATACTGACCTTTTCGCACGTTCCCTACACTCACACTTTAAGATTGTTTGGAAAAGAAGGTGGTCGGAGTTTAGCCCTATTTTGTGTACTAACTCGGCACCGGCTGTTGTTGCGTTGTTCTATGGATGGATGTTAATTTTTCATTAAGGTAAACGAAAGAAGCAAGGGATCCTCACCTGTCCTAACCTAATGAAATCAAACCCATCCTAACTTGACCTAACTTATGGCACAATAATATCCTAAGTCTGTACAAAATGAGAAGGAAAGTTTTTTGTTAGTTCATGGAACCAAACTCGTACGGTCCATGGGGCCGAATTAGTATTATGGTTAGGGCCAAAGTAGTACTGCTAAAGGATCGGCGGGGTTGAATTAATATTTCTTCGATATAAGCTAGTACAGCTACTAATTAATAATAGTAAAAAAGTTGATTTGACAGATATTGACAGTTGTAAAAGACACGGAGAAAGGTTGAAAATATAAGAAGTATACCCACATTTGTGTGGAGATAGAGTGGGTAAAATAATGAGGGACTGAAAGACCTCAGAACAGCCCTGAACTCACCCGTAACGCAAAAAGAGACATGGATGATAATGGTGCCTTAAGCCACATTCTACATGCATATAGGTGTGGGTAAGTCTTTTGAAACCATTGGTTGAACTTATAAATAACAACCAAATATTAAATACCTGCAATCGATCGGCCGTGTGCAAAAAAGAGAAGCCCTCACACAGGTGTTAACGCAGTATAAGGTGTGTAAATCTCATTTTGTCTTGTTTGTCTGCACTTGAAGGGACGGGGTTTGAATTCAGGCTGGGTCAAATGAGATGTATTCTCCACTTAAATAGTTCTCTACTCTCCCTCCATGAAAATGTTGGTAGCACCTATTCTAAATTCTCCCTCTCTTCACCATGGGTGTAATCATGAAAATAGCTCAGATGAAAAACTGGACGAGAATTAAGAAGAGGGTACCTATGGGAGGAAATAAAAAGAGAATGATAGTGGGTCTATGTTTGTCTCGAGCAGACTATACGTAGAGCCGAGATGGACGGTTTCTCCTCTCTGTGTGCTCTGATGTGAAGTGTGTTTGCGAGGGTGTGCTCTGCTTTATATCCTTCCTCCCTTTCAACCCCTCACCCTCCTACTAAATGAAGTCTTGTCTGTCTCACGAGATGCGGCGTCTTCTTCAAACAATGCCGCCGTAGCTATTTATGGCTGCTACATTATAAAACAGCCTCCCTCCTCAATCCTCTATGACGTCACACGCTCATAAAGTAGTAGGGGAAGTGAAGATGTACTCCCCTCTACTCCACTTAAGGGCGATATTACTTGAAACTTACTCTGGGTCCGTGGATCTGAACTATGTTCTAGTTAATTTGACAGAATTCACAATTATAAACACATATTCCGGACAGAGCTGTGAAAGTGCATGATACTACGTAATCTCACCAGGCGTCTCTGGTTCGGATCCTGAACGGCTCAGATATAGGTGCGCCCTGATCGTTCTCGATACGCGTGTCTTACTTCTTCGTGGGCGTTCAACTCTATTGCCTTGTGTTCTGATCTATCCTACCAAAGTTTATGATGAGGTTCATGTCGCATATGAATTAATATAAATATGAAATAAGAACTACGATTATTAATAAAATGATTTATTGAGTTACTTAACTTGATTAACTATGAAATATAATTAGAGCGTCTCTGTGGTCAATTGGTCAGAGTTCCTGGATACAGATTCAAATGTCCCAGGTTTGATCCCCAGTATTTCCAGAATTATTTAGTGAAGCAGTCGGTCTGTAGCCTCTTGTTGGGAGGGAGAGGTTAATGCCAGGTAACAGGAGTTAACAGAAGGAGAGTATCTGGAGGAGGTAAACAAGGAGCCTAGCAGTGTGAACTTCTTGTTGGGAGGGAGAGGTTGCTGCCAGGTAACAAGAGTTAACAGAAGGAGAGTATCTGGAGGAGGTAAACAAGGAGCCTAGCAGTGTGAACTTCTTGTTGGGAGGGAGAGGTTAATGCCAGGTAACAAGAGTTAACCGAAGGAAAGTATCTGGAGGAGGTAAGCAAGGAGCCTAGCAGTGTGAACTTCTTGTTGGGAGGGAGAGGTTAATGCCAGGTAACAAGAGTTAACAGAAGGAAAGTATCTGGAGGAGGTAAACAAGGAGGCTAGCAGTGTGAACTTCTTGTTGGGAGGGAGAGGTTAATGCCAGGTAACAAGAGTTAACAGAAGGAGAGTATTTGGAGGAGGTAAACAAGGAGCCTAGCAGTGTGAACTTCTTGTTGGGAGGGAGAGGTTGCTGCCAGGTAACAAGAGTTAACAAGAAGGAAAGTATTTGGAGGAGGTAAATAAGGAGCCTAGCAGTGTGAACTTCTTGTTGGGAGGGAGAGGTTGCTGCCAGCTAACAAGATTTGAGGCATAGAAAATGGTATACTTTTCTCTATGGTTGAGGGAAGGGAAGTATCATAAAGAGTTAAACAAGCAACCTAACAGGATGAACTAAGTATGGTTAGGAGGCGGCGGACGGCGATCTCAATTATCAAGATTTGGGGCGATATGAATTTCAAATCCATGCCAAATCCTATTGATAATTCACAACTCTAAGACCTCCATACCTATATTTAACGTTCCATTGCCGACTGTTTTACGACGATTGACGGTTCATACAACATTCCCTGGCACTCCGGTGTGCACGGCGTGTCACAGTCTGACAGGCGCAAACAATCCGGGGGGGAAAAGGGAGGGGAGGGGGGGAAAAGGGAGGGGGGGGATGGCTCCAAATGTCTGCTGTTGTAAGTCATGTCGTGTTGGATAGATGGCCCCCCTTTTACATGTTAAGCGTCCTCTACAGGATAGCGAGGGTAATCGGCTGTGATACAACGGTACAGTCGTCTGCAAAACTACGAAAAGTTTTCGTTAAAAATGTAATATGATTGTATTCCAGGAGAAGGTTATGTATTCTTCACCCAAGACTTTGATTCTAATATTGAAGTATTACCATATCTAGTCTACAGCAGACTTGACATTAATGACATAAACAACCACCAAGCGCTGTGGTAGATACGTGAGTGTGATAAGAGAACTAGAATTGCTGTTATTGTTTTATGGTAAATGATATGTTTCTGGTGTTAATGCCCGTTGAATAACTTTAAATGAAAGTACATTTCAAATTTGGGATCATTTAGTACATTCGTTAAATTTAACAAGTGGAGGATCATCAAGAAAAAAAATTAAAAGGCAATTTTCTAAAGTAAAGTATTCCAACTCTGGCTTATTTAAAATTGAGTTTTTTTATCTTTCAATAAACGATTATGGTTTTCATCGAAAATTTAAAGAAAGTGGATTTAACTGATTTTTTTTAAGTTTTTTGTTTTGTTCATGACTTAATAAATAGGCTATATATATTTATTTCTATGGCTAGTCCAAAATGTATTATATTTTTTAATGATATATTTACAAGCTTTTTCTAACAGAAAATTAATTTTTTTGTCAACATATTTCAGAAATCCACAATATTTATTATGTGCTTAATATATGGGGTAAGGATGAGAAGGTAAGCTAGAAGGCGTCAACTTCGTATGGTTTGGTCTGTCAGTGGTAAGGAAGTTTTAAGTTTTAATCCCGGCAAGGTCTTTACAGAGGATACTTTTTTTTAAATAGTTTTATACTCTCTTTTCACGCCAATATTAGGTACACTTCCTCTACATTCTATTAGCCTCCTCCATATCGTCAGCTTAAATATCAGGATAGTCCTGACAGGAGGTGAGTCACTTTTTTTTTAAATTGGTAAAATTGTAAGAGGTTTAATTTCCTACTTACATATTTATAGTTTTGTTAATTAGTTTTTGGCCTACCTGTACTTCAAAAACAATATTTGCACATTATATTTAGATTAAAAATTAAAAGTTTATAAAGACTTATATTTATTTTCCGTGCTTTGTATGAACGTCAGTTAATTTTTTTTTTTCATAATAAATAGGGAAAATTTTGAAAGTAAAGTTTAATTTAAATCAGAATGTAAATGTTCTTTCTTCTAAGAAAAAAAAAATGAATAACATATCCTACCTAAAGTCTGTTCAGCGTAGGAATTGTTTTCTGAAAGGCCTTTTTCCCTACCAGAAATCTATTATATAGTAGGATATTGGTAGGAAAAAAGACCTTTCAGAGAGTAATTCCTACCGTGAATGGAGTACACATTACAGTTTTAGCTCCAGTGCGCTATCTTAGAGATATAAAGCTTCCCTTAAATAAAATGAAACCAAAATGAGAAGGAAGGCAGGAACAAAAAGAAATAAAAATTATAAAATTAAGTCGTGTGCCTTTCTATGAATGAAAGACCCAAGAAGGACTTTGGGAATATTTGTTAGTGACTTTCCATTCCCGACACTAATTAAGACAATGAAGGATGTGCGAAAGATAAACGTGATATGTTCACTTTTTGGCCAGATTGGGACAGAAGCTTTTTTTTAGTTGCCATATGTACGTTAAACACCGACACTAGTGGGCTCGTGGACTAAACTTAAAGTTCGTCTAGTCTACGTTCGCTGGCGATGGGGAGGTTAGGGTAGTAATCCCGGCTGCGGTCTGGGTGTAGGGAAAATAGTTTTTCCTAAACGGTTTTACACTGACTCTTGACGCAAGTGTAGATATATTTTCTCTAATTTATACTTTTTTTCATCCATAGTCCATTGAAGTAATTAGAATGCGTATAGCCCGGACGTGAGGGTTAAAAGCTTATGAAAAATAAAAGAAACTACACTTAACACAAGCGTAAGTTAGAGAAGATGCTTATAAAGAGTTGATGGGAAAGCCACAATGGAGCATTTGGAATCCTCTCCCCCAAAATATTTGAGACATGAATTACATTCAACTCCATTGTTTGGCCACATTTTATGATGTTATACGTTTCTGAGTAATACGTATTATAGTTTATTTCCAGGAATATTGTTTCACATAATAATAGCCATTGAGATTTATTTTATAGCTATGTATACTGTTTATTTACTTAGAATCCATCTTTAACAAAATATTTCTTTGTACTTTCAAAGTTGACACCAACATACTGCTTACCTACTTGACAAACTAACGCGGGGTGGATCGAGAGAAGCTCTCCAGCTTTTAATATAAGACTGCACTTTTTTTTCTGTGATTCCCATGTTTTTATGATGTTGAACCAAGCAATAAGAGAGCTCTTGATTAGTTGAAGTTATGAAAGATAACTTCTTATTTGCTGTCGAAGTATCTGTAAACTAAAACCGGGCTGATTCAGCAAATAACTTTAATATGGGAACTGAAATAAGCTTTAAACAAAGGACGATGTAATTCTTATTATATTTACTTTAGAAAATACTTTATGGGCTAAAACATATTAAAAATTAATAATAATTGATTAAAATGATATAAATAATAAAGCTATAAATCGAACTTAGAATAAAGTACTGAAAATAATATTCTCCAATATTGCTTGGTCATCAATGGATAAAGTATGAAAGGAAATTTGCAAATGGTTCTTTAAGTATAAAAGATTTTTTTTAAATACATAATTTGTCCATGACTTTTAAATAACTTAGGGGCTCAGAACAGGGTCATTACAACCTTGACCCACAACCAACATAGGCGATTCTGTATATGGTGAATCTGGTGACATAGATCGCGTAACCCAAAAGTGCGTAAAGTCCTTCAAATAAGGTAGGGATTTAATCAAACTAAATAAAACTAAATAGAAAGCTATATAATGTAATGATGTATAAAGATGTATCTTTAAGTTAGCAGTCTACCGGAGAGCTGTCGTTAAAAAATATGGGTCACGTAAAAATTGAAAGATACATAATTATGTCAATAAGTCCC
>CABFWB010000262.1:116137-129572 GCA_902151455.1 Timema bartmani
TTTTTTTTGTAACAAAGATTTTAAGGCCATTTACATTGTGAACAACAGGAATAAAACTTTCCAACACCTCCCCTTTTTATGTTAAAAGTAAAACATTTCAAGCTATTTCTAAATATAGGGAAGGGGAATAGAAGAGAACGAAAGGAGTGAGGGTAACAAAACGTGATTTTCAGAACAGATAAGAGAGAAAGTTTAGATAGTAGTATTAATTATTACGAAGACATAAAGAAGTGAAAAATAAAATAAAAGCTAGTGGAGGAGAAAGAGGCAATAAAGAACAAAAGAGTCGTTTAAATGTTCTTTCTCAAAGAAGATCTAATGTTCGTATTCCGGACGGGGTTATGGAATTAATTACCACCAAGATGCGAAAGGAGTGGAGGGGGGATAGAGGGTTTGCAGTTGGAGAAATGTTCCATGCATTGTAGATTAGTGTGATGGATCGGGGGTGAGGGGTCTTTGGAGCATATTTTGGAGGTTAAGTTTGGGGGACGGGGGTAGTTTCTGGGCATACTTTATTAGTAAGCAATTCATCAAGAAGGAAAGGGAGAATGGAAGATAACTCCTAATAGAGTCTGCGACGCTCTGGAGAGTTTGTTCAACCCTCCCTTTCTCCCTTCAACTCCCTTTCATGAAAAACTAAGTCTGAAAATTCAACGCCCTTACTACTTGCAAACTGATATTATAGAATCCCTGGTTCGACTCTCCCGACGTGGGTTGAAGTATTAAGAGCCTGTCTCACCTAAGAGATAAAACCAAATTTGGGTAGTAATACATTTCGAACCAGACATCGTACCGTTGAGCAGTCTTCTGTATTTAACTTAAAAAAACACACACAGTAGAATGGAGACTAGGGAAACCGTTTAAACATGTTTTAAAAAGTATAATAATTGAAAAACGATTATTCTAAAATAAAAAAACTATCTAATTGGTCGTAATTTAGCTGTTGTCAAATAAAGAGTGTAGGGGACGCAATAAAAGGGCAGGGTTTTTGAAAATTTTACATCAAAACTTTTTTGATCAAATTAAATCAAATATTCTTCCAGTAGAAACATAAGAGTTCAATTTTCTTCACATGTTTATATATCAACAGTTTATGAATATCTATCAAGGGTGTTTTGGAATTTAATGACAACTTTTTATCTTAATTTAAAAAAGTGTTTATCCAATATCGCTATGCTCATGACAAATATTCAACAACTGTTTATATCAGTATGTAAATGTTTCTACTAGAGAAATATTTTATTTATTTTGGTCAAAAAATGTTGTTTTTTTAATATAAAAACTGCAAAAATCCCTTTTCTCGCGTTCCCCATACATTCAGAAGATTAACTTCATCGTCACATACCTTATTGCAACAGATAATAACTATGTATTGACATTACCAGCACCAGTTGGCACAAACAAAGACGCATAGAATAGATAACCCTCATCTAGTCTGGTTTGTTTAGGCCGGTGCATCCCAACCTGGTGTATTGAGGTGTTTATTTGCCTAAATGTTTTCCCTACCCTCCCTCCATGCAAGTTCCCGAGTACACGTGGTTTAATAGTCTACTTGAATAATCTCCTCCCATATGTTTGTAAATATCTGGATTCCGGACAGGTAATAAGAATGGACATTCGTTAGACCATAACAGGCCATACTAGTCATTCTGTCATTTGAAATGTACGACATATTGCTTCCAAACACCTATTTTCAACTATGGACTCAAGTCTGAGCTATTGTCTAACAACGATGATCAATTTAACTTTTCTTAAATCTTTGATAGTACGATGCGAAGCACAAACAAAATGAATGAGAAAGCCATTCGCAGCCCGCAATTTTCATTTCGACATTGGACAGCTCGAAAGAAACATTCAGGAAGAAACTCGTTGGGAAATACTAGAGATATTTATGTTGACAGCCCAACTGCCCATTTAGAAACTCCTTTTGGAGTATTCTCCGGTCTTATCTATGTACAAAATATATATTATAAAATAATTGTTTCCTCCCTATTTAAATCATAGTAGTTTGGAAAGTGCTTGGCAGTAATCACTTAACATGTTACGTAATCAACAACCTTGGCCAATAGCGAAACAACGAGTTGCTAGGGAAGGAAGACATTTCCTTGTTATAAATATGAGTTTGTTCCGATAAAAAAGGTAACAAGACAAAATATGTACTTATATGAGAGGTCTTGTTACCTTATTTATTGAAATACCCTCGTGTACAACAAAGGGTTGATGTTATTAAATATTCAAATTCAAATCTTATGTAAGTAAATTATTATTTAATTTACCAGTATAGAATAGATGTTTTTTATTAATGTATCACATTCAACGTAGGCTTAAGTCTTTTTTATGCCTGCGTCTTAATACTAGTACGAGGTTTCCACATTTAACTGAATAGGATTGAGGAAGGTAGATTTTGAGAGTAAATGTACCCACCTTTGTGGAAAAAGAAGAGTGGGAAGCCATTTTTGGCGAAAATAGTTCTCAGTATATCCAGGTCGGGATTCAAGCCCTCAGACTTTGGTAAACCTGACAAAATGCACTTGACGTCTTAGACCACGTATCCACTGATGCTGATAGGCACACAAGAGTTAGGGGTTGCTCAATAGTTGGAATGAGTGGGATATTTTCTTAGAGGATTTTCAACAATGATATATCACATGTGAAAATGCCTTTCCTCCCCCAATACTCTTGGTTGTAATTTTAATCGGTGCTTGTGTAATTTTTACAGACGGGAAGTAAGACGGATGCATTTTTAATATCAAATTAAGAGTCTGTGGTTTTAAGTGTCGTTCAGGCTCTTACATGAGGCTAGGGGGACCAGTTACTTACAAAGGCCCCACCAGTATACCGACGAGTGCTTGGAGCCTGCATGTCCGGGTGTCAGGAAGGAATCAACGACCTCCCTCCCATCAGACCAACAAACCAGCTGGTATGGATTGTCAGTCTGAATTACATCGTGGTGACCCCCCTCCCCCTGTCGAGGAGAGAAGAGACCCTGGATGTATTTAATCGCCGTGGGATAAACTTGAGAGAACTGATGCTCGCTGATCTAGAGTGCTGCTTGTAACAGGATGAGGAGGATGAAGAGCGTCATTACTGGTACATCAGCACAATTTGTGTGTGTGTGTGTGTGTGTGTGTGTGTGCGCGCGCGCGCATGCACTCCACGTCTTACTACTGTTAACAGCTATCCACAAGGGAGAGGAAGATACAAAATAATGTAGAATAAATGTACCCACATTTTTGTGAAAGGTGAGTAGAAAACCATTTAGAGAAAACCCAACTTGGAACACCCAGTCAAGGATTTGAACCCCGACTTACCCGCTAACGGCAAACCGGACCAGATTTGCTTAGCCCTTTAATCCACACCCCCATGAGACCGTCTCACTGTAAGGATAGCGCGTGACTTAGGTTGGTAATACAGTCCGAACCAGACGTCTCCTTGAGATGCAGTTTCCTGTATTCGACTTTAAAAAAAAAAATTAATTGAGATCAGTGAAATCGTTTAACCATATTTTTAAAAAGAGGTAGATTATATCAATTTTATTGCTATCAAATGAAGAATGCATAAAAAAACCTTCGGTGCGTTTTTTGATTCGAGGGTAACTAATTAATTATCTATCTGATTTCCCAGTCAATTATTCGTGATATTGACTCTTAGCCTAGATCAGCGATTCTTAACCGCGGGGCCGCGAAAAAGTAATTTAAAATCGCTTATTACTAAAGTCAATTATCTTAAATTTTACGTTTTGGAAGAAGGAATTCAATGATCGTAAGCATGTAAGTACAGTTGACTCTCGATTTTCCGGGATAATGGAGGGGAGGGATAATATAAATCAAGGATATAACAAATAATCCCCATCTGTTTACCAACGCCATTCAAAATTGGCTGCCCTTTGTTACAACTTATTTATGTGAAAAGGGATTTTCCACAATGGTAAATATTCAAACTAAGCAGTGAAATCGACCCCGAATCGACTCCTGGATGTGAATAGCACTAAGTAATACAATCGAAACAAGAATAGACAAATTAGTGGAAAGTGTTCAACAGCAGAGATCCCATTAAATAAATTTAGGTAAATTAATGTGTTTTTTATTTATTTGTTATTATAATCAGTAATCCACTATTCTAGAATAAATCTTAATGATTAATATGTTAGAAAAAATAAATGGTACGGAACCCCGCACAGACTTTCTCGATCTACTGTTTAAAAATGGAGATATTTACTCATAGCTTGTAATATATGTGAAACTAAATAATATACACTAGCAAACCCAAGCATAAATTGCACTATACTTATGTAAAACTTTTTTGAGTCCCGGTTTTAAATTTTATATTTTTATTTTTAAAGAATTAATGTCCTCATTTGTATGTTTGGACCAATAAAAATAAATTAATATTGGGTCCACAAGGGTCAACACTTCGTATTAAAATTTCGACTTCCGATCGACATTTTATTAGGTGTTGCACATCTTCAGGTCAGCGCAATGATATTAAATTCCTCTTTTACAAATTTTGACCAATAAAAAATGTAAATATTGACTATTGAGTCTAAAATGGAGATAAATCATTGCTGTACAAACATTTCTCCTAAGAGGTTTAAGGAAAAATAACATAAAATTTTTGAGAGACTTATATTTAATTACGCTATGGCAATGGAGAATTATTGCGTTAAATTTTAAGTAATATATCTTTACAACTAAAGATCACAACATTGTATTAATATATTTGCCAATATCTCAGAAACTGTTGGTTTTATAAAAATGTATTTCGTATAAAAGTTTTTATATTTTTAATAGTAATACAATTTTGCAATGATAAGTTATCTAGTATTTCAAATAGTTGCGGAGATACGGAAATTTCCGCTTTGGTAAAGTACCCTAAAAGTCATTTTCATGGGAAAATGAAAATAGCCAGTTTATTTATAATCTTAATCAACGCATAGATACGAATTTTAATAGAAATCGTTAGAGCCGATTTTGAGAAAATTAATTTTTTCTCTTTTCGCCTTTTAGAAAACTACTCTTAATTTTAAGTTTTAACAGACACACAGGCAGACGGCATTGCAAATACGATTTTTAAGGGTTCAAGGGTTCATGAGACGTCAACATCCATCAACATTTCAGGTTAGATTTTTTTTACGGTCGCAATATTTAACCTTTAGTGTTCGAAAAGTTAAAAAAAATATATATTTGCGTATAGCTTGAAAGTTATTTGTTTTATAAAAATCTGTTACGAATAAAATATTTGTATTATAAATAGATCTAGATATTTGTAATGATAAGTAATTTAATATCTCAAATAGTTTCGGAGATATGATAGAGAATGAGAATTTACGCATCAGACCGGAACCCTTAAAGTCATTTTGCCGAAATATTGAAAACAGTCATTTTGTTTGGAATATTCATAGATGTTTAGAAATGAAATTTAATCAAAATAGTTAGAGCCGATTTTGAGAAAATCGACTTTTTCTCTTTTTTCCCTTCAGTAAACTACCCTTAATTTTAGGGGTAGATATCCAATTCCAAAAACCCCTCGGGGCAACCCTATGAAAACCCTAGATACTAAGTTTTAGCCCAATCAGTAAAATAGTGTAGGCTCTAGTCGGAGGTACTGACAGACAGACAGACAGACAGACAAAAAGACAGAGGGAAATTTAAAAATCACTTTTTTGGATTCAGGGAATCATGAAACGTCAAAATTAATCAAAATCTCGAGTTCGATTTTTTTGACATTCACCATACTTTCTCTACCTGTAAGATAGAGAGAAAGTAACTAGGGGGTCACGAGTAATAAATGGCCTAGATCACGACAGCGATCAGGATTAGTAGGGTGAGTCTTGTCTGCTTTGGCAATCAACCAGTCAAACTCTATGGCCTAAGCAAATATGATGACGAGGATAAGTAAGAAACAAATATTTAATATTAAATAATACTCAAAATTATATCTAAATTAAAGGAATAATATAAGGAAGGTTCATAGTGTCAAACAAAAATTAAAACAATGTAGCCTACACCAAAAGTACGAATATATTGTGAAAAGAGTGTCTGACTATGGTGAGATCTGCCATTTTAAATAGCACTCGCACTCGATCGAACCCCAGTTTCCGGTGTTTGATACAGGAACTACAACCTCTCCAGGCAGTCATGCGTGGAAAATAAAGAGTCCGAGAACAGCTTCGGGCAGGACCGCTTCCCTTATTTGCCCACACGCATGCAATTTTCAAAACTACTATCGATTACCATCAAGTTTATATCGTCACGTGACAAAAAATAATCCCAATTTGATTTTTAAAAATTTCGTGTTAATGAATATACCCACTCACAAATCAGTAACATATATTAGAAATAAGTTAGATAGAATATGATTGTATGTGTGTTTTATCCAAAAATAATTTTGGCACTCACATAAATACTCCCTTATCCAAACGTAATAGTACAAAAAGTTCTGGCTCCACGCATTAATTTTAAATATGTTGCCCTACATGAGAAATACGAATATCTCTTTCATTCATGTGTCAAAATTCCTTAGATTAAAAAAAAAATCTAAACACAATTTACTTTAATTGATGAATGTATGAATTATTATGACAGGGCTCTCTATGCTGTATAAAAAGTGGTTGAGTTATTTTAAAAAGTTTTGAGCTATAGATTTGCACAAAAATCATAAAACACCACCCGAATTGTCAAATAATATGATATGAACAAGCAAAAAGGTTGACCTGGGCGATTTTCCACTTGAGTGTGACGTCTAGTTATGTTTATTGCTATACATGCTTAGAGCCAAAGTGTTTTTGTTTTTTTAAATTTTTTCCACCAATCCTCAATTCCTTAGAGACTAAATACATTACTTGCAGAATACATTAAATCATTTGAATGCGGCGAAAGGGAAAATGGATCTTCGTATAAATGTCTCCAAAACTAAGGTAACAGTTTTTGATAAGGACGGATCAGGAAATGATTGTCAGCTTGGTATAAATGTAGAACTGTTAGAACAAGTGAATGATTTTGTGTATTTGGGCAGAACGTTTTGTAAAAATGTAAGGGAAAATGATGAACTCGACAGACGAGTGAATGCATCTAAAAGAGTAGTTGGGTGTATGTGAACTTTTGAAAAGAATGAAGTAGTATCGAAAGAGGCAAAGATGGCAGTATATAAAAGTGTGTTAGTACCAACATTGTTTTATGGATGTGAAGTGAGGGTTTGTAAGGACAAACACAAGAGCAAGGTGAATGCTGTTGGAATGGGATGTCTAAGAAATGTATTTGAAAAAATGTATATGGACAGAGTCAGTGATGAATGAGTGCTGGAGGAGTGCGGTTTGAAAGGGAATCCAATATGTCAATGTGGAAGAATCGTCTTACTCTAGTTTGGGCATGTTGAAAGGATGAGTGTGGATCGAGTGACGAAGCAAATATATGAAATAGCATGCATGACTCGGTGTATGGATGTTGTTGGAGCGAAGGGAGTATGCAAGGATGGGGAAGTGTGGAGAAAGTTAGTGAGAATGTATTAAGTACGGAATTATTGTTTTTTGAACTACATCATACACAATTTATTGCCTACCCCGTAAGGGAACGGCGTGATTACGTATACACACATACAAAGTGCTCAAAAACTAATTGCCCAAACTGCAACAATAGCTTGTTTGAACCAAAATTAGTATAAAACCCCTTCACAATTACATCCGGAAAACTATATTATTACCATTTAATTGTGTTCAAAGTTTTGACGTACAGTGCCGGGAGAACCAAGCTGTCAAGCATGCATGTACAACCGGTTGCATAGGAGTTAGACGTGCGGCACTGCACATGTAATAATGGCAAACACTTTCTGTGATATAGGACCATTAATGATGAGGGAAAGCCCTCAGAATGTATTCGCATTTCTAGATGGACTGTTGTTTTGTTTACTATTAAATGTGGTATGTTCTGCTGCCATGCTCCAAGGTGTCGAGGTGTGTAGTGCCACGCGCCTAATTCCTATGCAACCTGTTATACACGCATGGGTAAATAGCTATGCTCTCCCGGCGCCATGCGTCGAAACTTTTAACACAATTTAATAGTATTAGCACAGTTTTCCGGATGTAAGCGTACAGGGATTTTGTTTTACTTTTGGTTCAAACAATCTCTATGTGCAGTTTGGGTTATGAGTTTTCGAACACACACACGTGTGTATGTGTATGTATGTGTGTGTATGTATGTATGTATCTATGTATGTATGTATGTATGTATTATACTAAAGTGAAATAGAGCGCTGTTACATTATGTCATGGATGGCTCTGAGCTATAAACAATCAATTAGAGTATACTTCCTTACCAACTACTATCAATTCAAATGTTCTCCCTCACTAGCTACTATCAATTCAAGTGTCCTTATTCACAAATTCCTATCAATTTAAGTGTCCCTACAACTCTAGTAAATGTTTGTTTGACACTCTTTTCTCTTTCTTTCCCCTCCCAAATTAGGTGACCTTGAAAGACTACAGTATTGGAGCCAACCAACCAGCGTTTTCTAATGAAAATAAATGTGACTAATTTTTAAATTTATTTTAACCCTGTAGACTTTATTAGTTAATTTGCTATCGTGTATTTTTTTAGTACATGAACTCAACGTTGCAAGCAGACTGTGGGTAGAGTCAGGCACACTATCGTGGTGGCCAGCTTTTTTCCACAGTAATTTACTCTCATATCGCAGGGAAGATATTCTCGTTCCAAACTTTACGTAACGTCATTTAAATGTCGTTAACTCTCTGGGCTGACTTTCATTAGCAACTCGATAGTAGACTGGGATAATTGTCCGTCTCTCGCCACGTGGGTTATGACGTCACCAGACTGGAAGGATTGGGGGTGGGGGGTGGGAGGGGGTTCAACGCCCCTTTATCACGATATGGCAGGTTTCGTTGAGGCCCAAGGGGGGCACACCAGCTAAAAATACCAATTATATCTAAAAACACAAAATATAGTATTAATATATACAAATTGTATCTAGCTCTTAATAGGCCTAATTTGGTCTTGCTTTTTTCTCATTGTTCTCAAATTTGCACCTTGATTTCAATCGAAGTTTCAAGGATCGGTTAGGGAGGGGATGTAGGGGACGCGAGAAAATGGCGGGGTGTTTCGCAGGTTTTTAGCAAATCTTTTTTTGGCCAAAACAAATAAAATATAGCTCTAGTAGAAATGTAGAGTTTAATTTTCTTCACAAGTTGATCTGAACCAATATTGAATATCCGTCATGAGCATAGCGGTATTGTAGGACAAACTTTTTAAAGTTGTCATCAAATTCCAGGACACCCTCGATAAATATTCAAGAACTGTTGAGGTCACCATCTGAAGAAAATTAAACTCTGTCTGTTTGTATTGAAGCAATATTTGAATGAAAAAACACTTAACTTTTCTCATGGCCAACCCCCTACCCCTCTCATCCCCTTCATCCCATCTTAAAAGGCACCACCGCCAACTTTACCTCACACTGCTGTATTTCTTATGGGCTGGGCTATGGTTGTTCTGAAACTTCAAAACCCCTAAAACAACACACTGTGAATGTTATGTTGTGACCTTGTTATAAAAAAGAATGAATTTATTTGTTTGAGGAAGACTAGATCTTTTCTTTTCTAATCATTTACTTTGATCTCAAAACTGCGTCATTTCACTTGAAACGTCCTAAAAAAAAAACGCATTGTTTAAGAAGTGGTTTGTTATTTCAAAATACAGTTCACGGTAAAAATGTGAAAAAAGGTAACAACATGATTATATCCCCAAGGAAATAGAAACCTTACCCTATGAGTTTTATAATTTAAAAAAACAACCCATGAAAAGGTGAAATGTCTACAATCCTCAGAACAAAGTAAATGGTTAAAAACTTAGATCTAGTCTTCCTTAAACAAATAGTCATTTTTTTTTTTAGCTATTTCACAACAAAACATTCTTAAATAATTGAGGATTGTTTTAGTGGTGAAATTCAGCACTGTGAAAATTTTCCCCTTCAAATAGACGGTGCCATAATAAATGACAACATAATAAATTAGTAAAATGCGTATAATAGTGTTGGAAGTGACTTATATGGTTGTTCCACCCGACCTTTGGGTCTTTACACAATAAACACACAGCTTTTGTCCGCTCTTGTGAATAACTTTGTCAACCCAAAGTTTCCCAGATCGGAATCTCAAAACATGTTACTAGGGAGGTCATTGGTTCACCTTAAAAATACATTTATCTCGTTTCCCTCGCTTTTGGCATCTAGGTTCTTTTTTTTTTCTTTCTTACAAGTTTTTTTTGTCTTTTTTTTTAAATCCTCTCACCTTTGCAACTTTCTGTATGTTTCGAAAAAAAACATGGAGGACAAAGTATGAACTACTCGAACTTTGAACTTAGATCTCTCCAAACAGAATCTGTTCATGAACAATACGACTTTGTTAACGAAAACATGTCTAAAAATATATTCAGAATAATCGTGACAAAGGAAATGCAACAATTCGTATCTAAAAAAACGAAGGTAAGAAAGAGGGGTTAAAAGGTAAAGATAAATTAAAATCATGTTTATGTTTTGGGGTATTTCCATACTCCACGTCTTACTCCCCGCCTATGTCACCCACATATTTTGCGCTATTGAGAATAAGGATGAGGAAGGTAGAATTTAGAGGAAATTTATCCACATTTACGTGGAAGGAGAGTAAAAGATCCTTTAGGAAAAATCTCCTTGGTACACCTAGTCAAAATTCTAACCCGGACCTTCCCGTCACCAACAAACAAGTCAAGACGAGACTGACGCTTTTGTCCATTTTTCCACCGGTGAAGATTACGGCAAAATGACTTGTTTACCGGTAGGGCAAGGCGAGCGGGTATAACGCCATTCTCCATCTTGGTAAATAGTGGTTTGATACTGTTTGATTATGTTCAATGAAAGCAGTGTTTACCATCCTATCTCTCCAGGTGAATTCTGGTGAAAATACATTAGTTTAGAGAGTGAATATACATTGAACTTATCATTGTCGTGAGCAAATATGAGGAGCCTGTAAGTATCAATTTGAGGGACGCGACAAAAAAAAGTATAACTTACACGCAGTTTAATTATGCTAATATTCGCTTCAGTAGCAGAATGGTCTTGGATAAGAAACTTTTTAAACGAAGAGAATAAGTTGTCATCAAATTCTCGAACACCCTTTACAGATATTCAAGAACTGTTGATACCAACATGTGAAGAAAATTAAACTCTATGTTTATTCTGTAGCAATATTTTATTTATTTTGGACAGTTAAATATTTTGCTTTAAAAACTACAAAAACACTTTGATTTTCTCACGTACTCTACACTCCTCTTAAGGTGTCACTTTCGTGCTAAACTGGCCTGTTGACGCTGGAGAGGTCAAGTTTCTAAAGCCAGTAAGGTCTACTGAGGGTATTTTTTCCTAAATGGGTTTTCCACTTTCCTTCCAAGCAAATGCGGGTATATCACCTTTAAAATCCTTCCTTTCCCATCCCAACCCCAATAAAGCAATTGCTATTAATGTGCTTACAACCTGAACAGGTAGTAAGAAGTGGTGATAAAAAAATTATATTAATAGAGTAGGAACGGGTAAGGTAAAATTTAAAGGAAATATAACCGCATTTATGTGAGGGTAGAGTGGGAAACCATTTAAGAAAAACTACCCCGCAATACATCTGGCCGGAATTATAACCCCGAACTCCCCATCACTGATAAACCAAACTATATGAGCTGAATTTTAGTACACACTACTCACTAATGAGTTCATTGTTATTAATAGACAAAATATGGAGTTGAGACGCAGATAAATTTAAAGTATTAATCGTTTCGTTGTGTTACGGGCTCGACCATATTTAAATGCACCCTTTAAATTACCTCCCCCCCCCTTTTGCTCCTCACATGCCATTCTGCTGACACAAACTCCCCCCTTTCCCTTTTAATTTTGAGAAAACCCCCGCGGGGAGCTCTTTCAGTGACCTGGCGAGGACATCAACAAAGCATTAACTGAGCCGACTTTTTTTTTATGTTCCTTATTCCCCCCCTGCTCCTTTTCGCATTATAAATTGCCCCTCAACCCCCCTTCCCCCTCAATGACTGCTATTAGAACCACGCGGCGGAACGTAAGTGCTTGGAGTGTATTCTTATTTTTGTTTACCTTAGGCCGTGTTCACATTAAATTAAGGGCGTCGCATAATTTGAAGGAAATACCCTCACGCTGCTGTATTTTCTGATGGAAATGGTAGTTCTGAAGCTTCCCAGACCATTAAAACCATCCCCAATAATCTTAGAATCGTGTTGTGATGGCTGCGTGGGACTTGCGATCGGCGGGATTTGCAGCCGCCAAAAATAACGTCTTAGGATTTGCGTCGACCACAATCAAATTTGTAAAAGTAAATACGTTTCAATACGGATTATATTTTGGAGCTTTATTTTAATCTGGGACCTGAAATTAGATCTTAGCAATGCACTAATATTCTAAATGTCTCGTTTTTATGCTTTCTTTTCACCTAACCTAACCTAACCTAACCTAAACAAACCTTAACAAGCCTAAGCTAACCAACATAGCCTCAACTCTATAATTTGACATTATACAAGTCTATGGCGGAAAATCCAAGAACTTGGCCTTGCGCGAGAGTACAAAGAAGACAAGGACATTCAACTTATATGCAAAATGTGTTGGGACTTGTCCCTGTCTCCACTAAGCATATTAAGTATGGGTGGCTTCTTATAATGGCGAATGCTTCATCCTACAAAAACTTGCCACGGCTGCAAATCCCACCATATTATCACGGCTGGGAGGAAATACCACAGAAATCTCAAATCCCACAGACGCATGTCCCACGCTACCGTTGTTACTCTGTTAAAAATACCTTTTTTGTTTGAGGATTTATGTATCTAAGCATTTACTTTCATCTCAGAACTGAAACATATCATCCTTTCATCATTTTTCATATTTTATAAACCTTAAAAAATTCTAAAGTTTGATTATATGGATGGTTATTTATTCCTTCCCCCTGCATACATGAACCATAGTTTAAAATAAAAACACAATTTATTGAATGAGGCGGGATTTCTGTTTGGGTGCAACGCGTCTCAAAGCCCCGGTAAGCAGCCCCCTAAGAGCGGATGTAACCTGGCGTATAGCGATATCTCTTATTTTGTTTTTGCTCCACAGCTTATCACCCGTCCATGCTTTACGCATAGCTATTGTAATAGGATATGCAGAAGAAAGGTAAAATATAGAGAAAACATACCCGTATTAGCTTAGTAGGAGAATGGAAAAAACTATTTAAATAATAACATCCCAGTACACCCGGCGGGGATTCTAACCCCAACCTTTCTGTCGCTACCAAACCAGACTATACGAGACTAACGTCTTTGTCCACGTGTACATGAGTATGAGTCCTAGAAATATCTAATTCTAGATCCGCAGCGCTGGCTACGTCATGGTCAAAGGTTCT
>CABFWB010000262.1:139737-154473 GCA_902151455.1 Timema bartmani
GGAGGCCTGGCATTCCTCACATTCACAAGCTGTGATTAATACACGTCTTGTCAGAGGTGAAGGAAGGGTTTGGTAATCAGATAAATCTGTGCCGGGATCGAGGATTGAACCTCGGACCCTCAGCACAGAAGTCTGACACCTTACCCCTAGACCACCAGGTCACCTATATTAACATTGTTTTAGTAACTTTAGTAACTAACTTCTACCGTTCTTCCTACCAAAATCATACTCTAGTATAAGATAGATACGTGGTCGTACGCGCGGTAATAATTAATTTGTAATTAACTCAATACTGAGTTAAATATGGAAACATCACACGTGTATACGAGGGGTAAGCCGAAGAGTCCGAGTGGAAATCAAAGCTCAACCAGGCTCCTCATTCTCACTCCAAGTCAGACACACTATTCATGAGTCCAGTCTCCTTCGCTAGTCAGAAATCTGCTGGAAAGTCGAGACAAGGTCGGGAAACTGACCCCACATGTGAGGGCGGCCATCACGTACCCAGTGAAACCAAACTCCTGAATGTCACGCTCTCGGATGTCACGGAACAAGAAGAGGATCAATTATTGTCTTAGATGGAGGAAACTTCAGAGAGAGAGACGCCCACCTGCGTCTGACGGACATGGGTTTCAGGGTGTGTTCATGGTATAGGATGGAGGAAAGGGGGAGGGGGGGGTATTATGGACCTAGCTATAATTGATGAGCAGGGTGCTCGTTACCCCGACACTGAAACCTCCCAAAGCTACTTCCTGCCCAGCGCATCCCCCGATGTTATAAATAATGACACTGTCAGATGAGGGGAATGGCCGGATGGCCACCTCCTAGCCACGTCTGGACTCCTGGTAGATCGCTCTACTTCCGTATACATTGATTGGATGTGTCACTTTCGGCGGCACTTAAAAAACTTTTTATTTTATTTGCACAACGTCCGTCTTACGGCTGGTGTATTGCATTTAATTAGACTGATAGGGTAGGAATGAGAAAAGTAGAATTTTAATAAAACGTGCCCAAATTTGCGCGGAAGGGGAAAGAGAAACCAATTAGAAATATAAACTCTCTCTCTCTCTCTACCTCTTATAGAGAGATTCGAGACATGACCTTCCCGTCACCATCAATTCAGTTTATTACGAAAGTGACGGCTTAGACCGTCAAACCATCGATGTGGGGTTGAGGATATTAACAACTTAGCTTTTTTTTAAATCAACTAAAACAAAACAAAAGTTAAGGTTATTTAATTAACGAATAATATTTTATAATAAAGTAGTGGTGACCCGGCAGTCATAGACGTTAGACTCGCATTACACTCGGTTGCCGGTGGCTGAGAAAGCTCGGGGTTTAAAACTAAAGACAGGTTCACACGCTACGATAAATTGTAACGATGTGATTGACAATTTATTGTTCAAATAAATCGAAAGAGTGAGTTCTGTTTACATGCAACGATTTCTTGTCCAATATTAATTGTCGACCGCGGTACACTCGGTTAGCTTTTGCCATGGAGGAAGTACTGTTGTGGTCGTTATACATCGTTTGTTTAGCAAGAAAAGTGAAAAAGTCGCGAAGACCAAGAAGAAAGTGGAGCCGCAAGTGGTTTCTGAAGAAAAGGGCATTTTCTCATATAAATATATTGAAAGAATTGTGAAATGAACCCATTGACTGGCGGAATTATTTAAGAATGGATGAAGAGACTTATGTTGAGTTGATCACTTGAATAAAAACAATTGTCAACGAAACAATGAACTAGTTCGACACAGCCGTTCCCGTTAACAGCCAATGCAAACTGAGTCAAATAGTAGCGATGAATGGCTGCTACTTGTTTACACATTCCAACTTATCGTTATGATTCGCATAAATTGATGCCGGCCGGCATCAACCATCCAATCCAATTCCAATTCCAATAAATCGCTACAATGTCCTGTTTACACGCAACAAATAAATAGTAACAATTCGATCGTTACGATAAATTGCTAGCATTTATCGTACGTAGCGTGTAAACCTTTCTTTAGGTGTGGCGAGGAGATACGTGTGTCTTATTTCTACCACTGGAAGTTTGCTGTTTGTGATTTTCTCATCCTCTTTCCAAGCTAATACAGATGCAATTACTTCTTAGCTACACAGCAGGTGCGATGGAAGGGGACGCAAGGAAAAGCCATTTTTTTGCGGTTTTTATGACAAAAAATTTTTTGACCAAAAAAAAAATTATGCTTCAGTACAAACATAGAATATAATTTTCTTATGGAAGGGGACGCAAGGAAAAGCCATTTTTTTGCGGTTTTTAGGACAAATAATTTTTTGACAAAAAAAAAAATTATGCTTCAGTACAAACATAGAATATAATTTTCTTCACATTGTGACCTCAAAATTTCTTGAATATCTGTCAAGGATGTTCTGGAATTTAATGATAACTTGTTCTCTTCATTTAAAGTTTTTTAGATAACGTCACCATGCTCATGACAGATGTTCAGGAACTGTTGATATCACCATGTGAAGAAAATTAAACTCTTAGGCCTATGTTTGTACAAGAGCAATATTTTTATTTATTTTGGCCAAAAAAAGTTTTGTCATAAAAATTTAAAAAACACTGGCCTTTTCTCGCATCTCCTTCAATCCCAACTTAAGATGAGATGGAAATAAACGCCAGTAAAGGTTCCTCTTTTAGCAGTTTTTAGAACAGAAGAAACCTTTTATTTTGTTCAAAATAAATAGAACTGTTTAGATTACAAACAATTCTATATTTATTTTTGCCAACTTCAAAACTGAATAGTCGGTGCCGCCTTAACTTACAGAGTCATCTTTGCGTTGAAATTATATACATATTCTTATATTTTATTGAAATGAAATGTGCATCACCCTTCTTCCTCCCCCTTCTAATACTTCTCTCTTTGGTGGAAAAGACGCGATATACCTATCTACCTAATCACTCAGGATTACAATGTGTTTCTTTATTACTTTTTTTTAATTTTTAACCTTTCCTGCCCTCGATTCCGAGTCGAGAATTGAAGTATTTTAAAAAGGCTCATAATGGCAGGAGAAAGAAATACCTCTGAGCAAGCCCCTTCACGACTTCAACCCACACACCCAGTGCACACCCTTTTTATTGCTGTCCCCGCTTCATTCAAACAGGATTATTTTTTTACGTCCTTCATGTCTTACCATCCGTCAGGAATATACTCATATCTACACTAATGTGGAAGGAGGAGGAAGGTAAAATTTTGAAATATACCTATATTTGTGTGACGGGAAAGTGAAAAACAATTTAGGGGAAAACCATCCTCAGAAGACCAAGATTCAAATACCAACCTCCTCATCACCCGTTAATAAAACGTATACCAGACGAGACTTGAAGCCTTGGTCCACGTGCCCACCGATGCGGATTTTGAATGATTAAACAAAGAAAGGTCTGTTTGGTGCAGTTTCGAGTGTAGAAAAACCATTATTTTTTAAGTTGATTTGATGTATGGTTTTCACTAAGCCGCTGACGACACTGATCGATCATCCTCTGTCCGTCTTTCTATTATATTCTCTCTCTCTCTCTCTCTCACTCCATTCCACCCCCACGCACCCTAATTACGCGCGGATGACGCGAAACACATGACAAGAACCTTTAGTAAGCCAAAGGTGTATCTTCTACCTATCCTTCCTCCTCCCCTGATTGTCCCACTTGTCCCGTGAGGTACATTGTTGCTACAAAAGGGAGGAGGCAAAGAGAGAGAGAGAGCTACGTGCAGCGACTTCACGACTAACAAAACACTATCTCCTAGCGCTCGATTCAGTGAATTCAGAATGTGTTGACCAGTTCCATGTGAACCAAATGTCAGGGCCGCACTAAGGGGAAGGGTGTTTTAGAGGTTCATCCCCCCTCTCTCCCTTGAAAGTATTATTAATAATGTATGTTTGTATTTCTAGCCAAGCCTAGTAGCTTATTGAGGTCATAAATTTACACCAATAGTCTAAAAGACACTTATTCGATTCCAAGTGGTTCTCGCGACATATATTTTACTTACCATATCTATACGGGGTTTTCTTGCTATTCATTTATAAAATAGTTTTTTTTAATTTAAGTTTTCAGCTATAACTGATCCGGCCTATGGTGATTCACCATTAAAAGGTTCTTACTACGATAATTCATCTATAAAAGTTTCTACCTGCAATGATTCATCAATAAAAGGTTCTTCCTATAATGATTCACCTTCAAAAGGTTCTTTCTACGATAACTCACCTATAAAAGATTATTCCTAGCATGATTCACCTTTAAAAGGTTCTTCCTGTAACGATTCACCAAAAAAAAGTTTTTACTTTCATCTAAATTGGTTTTCCTATGATAACTCATCTATAAAAGGTTCCTCATACTATGATTCACCTATAAAAAGTTCGTCTTACGATAATTCATACAAAAAAGGTTCTTCATATCATGATTCACCTGAAAAAGGTTCTTCTTACGATAATTCACCTATAAAAGGTTATTTTTACAATGATTCTCCTCTAAAATGTTATTTCTATAATGATTCACCTTTAAAAGGTTCTTATTACGATAATTCACCTATAAGAAGTTATTCCTACAATGATTTAGGCCTACCTATAAAAGGTTCTTCCTACAAAGATTCACCTTTAAAAGGTTCTTCCTGCAACAATTCATCAATAAAAGGTTATTCCTATAATGAACAACCTTTAAAAGTTATTCCTATAAAGATTCAATTTTAAAAGATTCTTCCTATGATAATTTAATCATAAAAGATTCTTTATGCCATGATTAACCTTTAAAAGCTTCTTCCTATAATGATTCACCTTTAAAAGGTTCTTCCTAAAATAATTTACCTATAAAAGGTTATTCCTACAGTGATTCATCTTTAAAAGGTTCTTCCTATAATGATTCACCTTTAAAAGGTTCTTCCTATAATGATTTACCTATAAAAGGTTATTCCTACAATGATTCACCTTTAAAGGGTTCTTCCTATGATGATTCACTTATAAGAAGTCCAGTCTGTGGTGATCCAACAGACGGGTGTAATGAATGCCTTCCCCGGAGGTAAATGGAAATCTACTTGATTGCAGTTACAGCTTGTGTATGACTCGGGTAGAATGAGGCCCAAAGATGACTCGCGGAAATGATCCCTCCCGCCATGACCTTAATGAGGTGTCAGACGCTGTTATATAGTGAGCATACGCATTTAAGTCTCCTGACTCACGCCCAAATGGAACCTCCTGGCGGGAGTGGACTAGCGCTTGCGGTGTTTGGGGAAGAAACTAAGCTCCCAATCAAAGTTGTACAGAGATGTTCATAAAAACCATTATCTAGAGTGCGACACACAAGATATCCATTTTATCATAGGATATCTTTACACATGTTAGTGTTATTTTTTTTGCTCTCCATCTTATTACCCGTCCGGGCTATCTACATCTTCATACGAAAGGGAAAAGGAGGAAGAAGGTAGAATTTATAGAATTGAGAGAAGGGAGATTGAAAACCTATACAGGAAACAGCACCTTTAGTACAACAAGCAAGAACTCGAACCCAAACTTCCCAGTCACTGGCAAACCATACGAGTTTAACGTCTTAGTGCATGCGCCCACCAATTCGAGTTTCATGAGTATAATTATTTATGAATGAATTGTTATGTTAATTTTCCAACAACCTGCTTCAGTGGCCGCATTGTCTAAGGCGTCACTCTCGTGTTGGACTAGACTAATGATGACAGGGAGATCGGAGTTTGAATTCCGTTCGGGTGTACTGAGGTGGCATTTTCCCAAAATTAGTTTTCCACTCTATGTTCACACAAATGCAGGTACACTTCCTCTAAATTCAACATTCTTGATACCCGCCTCGGTGGCGTAGTTGGCTAACGTGCTAGTCGTGTTGAGCTCGACCGCCGAGGACGGGGAGATCGAGGTTCGAATCTCGGTCGGGTGAACTGGGGGTGGTTTTTCCTAAATGGTTTTCCACTTTCCCTCCACGCAAATGCGGGTTCACTTCCTCTAAATTCAACCCTCCCAATTCCTAATCCATTAGCGTAATTAGTACTTAAGCGTATAACCCGAACGGGTAGTAAGACGCGGTGCTATAAATAATAATATAAAATAAAAAACATTCCTGATCTCTAATTCCCTAGCGTAATTAGTACCATATTCGTATAATCTGAATGGATAGTAAGACGCGGTGCTAAAAAAATAAATAAAAAATTTCCCTCTTACACCCTTTTCCTATCCCAAGTACCCAACAACCCCCACCCACCCTAGCCAGCAATTGAGATCACGTAATAGGGGTGACATACTCCTCACGAGGCAGGCACAGATATTTATAAGGGTATTAAACTCAGTAAAAAAAAATATATTTTTTATATAATCAAATATATATTAAACAGAACCTTACTGCGGTGGAAATGGTTTAATCCTCCCTATATACCTTCCCAAGTACAGTATTATCAATAATTTGGTTTTGTATTGCTATTCAATGTCTGGGCTATTAGCTCATTAGATTTTTTGTCAAATGAATAACTTCTACGACCACATCTATGGTTTAGAATAAATGGTACGTAACTCCGCACGGACTTTTTCACCCCATTGTTTAAAAATGGAGATATTTACTTAAAACTCATAATAAATGTTAAACAAATAATATACACTAGTAAACCCGAGCACAAATTACCCTATATTTACGTAAAACATTTTTTTACTCCCGGTTTTAAATTTTATAATTTTATTTTTAAAGGATTAAAGTCCTCATTTGTATGTTTGGACCAATAAAAAAGATCACTAGTGGGTCCACAAGGGTCAACACTATGTTTTGAAATTTCGACTTCCGGTTAAAGTTTTCGACATTTTACTAAGGGTTGCACATCTTATGGTTATCGCATTGCTATTAAATTTCTCATTTATAAATTTAAACCAATAAAAAAGGTAAATATTGACTATTGAGTCTAAAACGATTGAGATAGATCATTGTTGTACAAACATTTCCCCTCAGAGGTTGAAGGAAAAAGAACATCAACTTTTTGTGAGACTTACACTTACTTACTCTATGCTATTAGATAATTATTGCATTAAAACTTAAGTAGTATATCTGTACAACTAGAGCCCACAAAATTGTATTATATATTTGCCAATATCTCAGAAACTATAAAAGTTTTGTATTTGTAATAATACTACAGTTTTGCAATTATAAGTTATTTAGTATCTCAAATAATTGCAGAGATACGGAAATCTCCACTTCTGTAAAGTACCCTAAAAGTAATTTTCACGGGAAAATGAAAATAGCAATTTCATTTATATTATTAATCAACGCCTAGATACGAATTTAAATCAAAATCGTTAGAGCCGATTTTGAGAAAATCAAGTTTTTCTCTCTTTACCCTTTATTAAACTACTCTTAATGTTAGGGTTAGACAGACACAGACAAACTGCATTGCAAAAACAACTTTTTGGGGTTCGGGGTTGTCATGAAAAGGTCAACATTCATCAACATTTCTGGTTAGATTTTTTTTACGGTGGTGATACTTTTACCTTTAGTGTTCAAAAAGTTTAAAAAAATATGTGTTTGCGTATAGCTTGAACATTATAATATAAATATATGTCGCAAATAAAAGATTTTAATTATAAAAAGACTTAAATATTTGCAATGAGAAGTAATTTCATATTTCTAAGAGTTACAGAGAGATGATAAAAAAAAATTAGAATTTACGCATCAGACCAGAACCCTTAAATTCATTTTGAGGAAAGATTTAGAGTAGCCATTTTGTTTGTAATATTGATCAATGCTTGGAAATTAAATTTAATCAAAATCGTTAGAGCCGATTTAGATAAAATTGATTTGATCTCTTTTCACCCTTAAGGAAACTCCCTTTAGTTTTAGGGTGTGATATCCAATTCCAAAAATCCTTCGGGGCAGCCCTATGAAAACTCTAGATACCAAGTTTTAGCCCAATCGGTAAAATAGTTTAGGCACTACTCCGTGGTACAGACAGAAAAACAGAGAGACAGATGGAATTGCAAAAACCACTTTTTTGGATTCAGGAGGTCATGAAACGTTGAAATTCATCAAAATCTCGAGTTAGATTTTTTTGACGATCACAATACTTTCTCTACCTGTAAGATTGTGATAAAGTAAAAATACTAAGCTAAGTGTCCAAATGGAATTATGTAGGCTTACTTTATTATTTTAATTAGTTTTCATGCAACAGACCCCTCTGACTTCACTCCACTCATCTCCTAAGATACTTCTTGGATCCACCCCTGATCTATCCTGGTTTCCCAGCTGGGTGAGGGTTATTATTTCTAACTGGTTCCCCTTTTCCTCTAAGAAAATGCTAGTATATTTCTTCTCCAATTCAACCTTCCTCATACCTTTCCCAATACATATAAATGTGAATAGCCTGGACTGGAAGTAAGATACAGTGTAGGGATAGGGGTGGAGGTGGGGGGCGTGAACCTCTCCTCCATGTGTTGGTGAGCACGGGTAAATTGCCTCTACCAAAACCTCCCTACCCTCCCTCCACCGAGTGGTCCAGCAGATGGAGTCGATGGTCCCGGATGGCCGTAAAGACTATCTCCGTCACCATGGTGACGTCACGCTGTCAATCCAACTAAGATCAGCCCCCACCCCTACCACCACTCTCTGAACGAGAGGACTCATGGGAGGACTTTATCAATTCTGTTGGTCCCACACGTGGAGAACTTCATATACACAGGGGTAAAAACTAACTCATTACAGAAATACAGAAATCCCGCGTTATCTTAGAAGTGATTCGTTATTTAAAAAATGGCTTACAACTTAATGTATTCATGGATAACTGTATGAGGAACGCTTGTGAGGATGCAGTTAGTATGAAAATGGATTATGTGAATGTGAGAGTGCTGCTATATGCACATGATGCCGTATTAATGGCTGAGAATTAAAGTGATTTGCAAAATGCATAAAATAGTTTGAATGCGGTGACGGGTAGAATGGATATTCGTATAAATGTCTCCAAAACTAAGGTGATAGTTTTTTTACAAGAATGGATCAGGAAATGATCATCAGCTTAGTTATAAATTGAAAACTGTTAGAACAGGTGAATGAATGATTTTGTGTATCTGGGCAGAATGTTCTGTACAAATGTGATGCTAAATGATGAAATCGGAAGACTGGTAAATACATCTCGGAGAGTAGTTGAATGTATATGTCATACTTCAAAAAATGAAGTAGTATCGAAAGAGGCAAAGATTGCAGTATATAAAATTGTGCTAACGCCAACATTGTTTTATGGATGTGAAGCGTGGATTTGTTAGGACAAACACAAGAGCAAGGTGAATGCGGTTGGAATGAGATATCTAAGAAATGTACTTGTAAAAACTCATTTGGATAGAGTCAATAATGAATGGGTGCTGAAGGAGTGAGATTTGAAATGGAGTTCAATAGGCCAATGTGGAAGAAGCGTCTTACGTTGGTTTGGGCATGTTGAGAGGATGAGTGTGTATCAAGTGAAGAAGCAAATATATGAATGTAAAGTGTGTGGAACAAAAGGAAGGAGTAGGCCATATAAGACGTGGCTAAATGTTGTAGAATGTAGATGAATGTGTGAAAAAGAGAAACATCAAGAGTTTTAAGAATAAAAGAGCACGTATGAATGTTTTTGAAGTGAAGGGAGTATTCAAGGATAGAGAAGATGGAGAAAGTTAGTGAGGATGGATTAAGTACAGAGTTATTTTTTGAGCTATATACACAGTTTTCTACCTATCCTGTAAGACAATGTCGTGATCATATATGTATCTATGTCCATGTATAGTTAACAACAAAATGGAGGCGAAATTTTAAGGTGATTTTCCACAGGTGATTTACTCCTATCTATTCATTCTGGAGATGCAGGTGCAATTTCATATTCACATTGAGTACTCCTTAAGTGTAGTGCTACACTAAATACAAGACAACACCTACTTAGACCAGAATGTAATGGGCCAGTTTCATGTGCGAAGCTGACCTATTCCATCCGAGTGTAGGTAGGTAGGTGTCGTCTTGTATTTAGTGTAGCACCGCACTTGAGGCGTGCTAGGGTCTGACTATGAAACTGACCCTAAATCGTTAATGGCCACAGTGTTAAACGTAGTATTACAAATGTATGTTGTCCCTGTTCACGCTACCGCAAATTTTCCAAGTGTTGCGAACCTTAATCATCACTTATCACCAATATTCATATAGGTTTTCTGCAGTTATTCACATCTGCCTATCCTGAGCCAAGTATTTTATATCTTTATAATTATTAAGAATCAATTAGCCAAAGCTATTATATTTGTTTTAGTGAGGATTTACTCGCATCTAGATATCATATTCTGAAAAATTGAAAAATGACACCTGGCCACAGGAATCGAACCCGGGACCTTTGGCTTATAATTATTGTTATTGACAACATCTTCCGCTATCTGATTCATGTATCCTAACCTCGGTTTTCCTCTTGCAATTTTTGTCTTCAATAATTAACTTCATCAAATCATATAAACCGAATGGGTAGTAAGACGCGGTGCTAAAAAAAATCCATCAAACTCTCATAAATGAGTAAGTGGTCGATCATATTATTAACGTTTTATTTTCGTAAGTATTTTCAAATCATCCTCTCTTTCTTTCCCTTTCTTAGAACTTCCACGTTGGTTACTTTCTGTATCCATGATATTGTCAAGATTCCACTGTAGTGACACGTTTCAAACGCTCCTAATCTTTTATTTTCAGTTATACCAATGGTTTATGTTTAACTTAATATCTGTTCTATGAAAATCCCTTTTGGTTGCCAGCGCTATTCTACTAAAATGTTAAAGAGGAATATTATTAATTTATTATTTGCGATGAGTATGCATGCAACCTCTGTATAAATGAGCTAGCATTGCAAGAGGCCTGACCAACAGATAAGCGAAGATAACTTCTTCCAGAGTATCACACTTAGACAACTAATAAAATGTTATTTTATTAAGGTACTTTTACTGCAATCTCTAAACAAAAGTTTTATTTCAGAGCACGACTTACACACTAATTTAATTATGAACAATATATTACATAATATCTACCAACCCTTAGAGTATATCTAGTTGTTTATTAATTGAGTAGCTGCACTTACAAACGGAATTTATTATTTAGTGTGCTGTCTTAAGGTGGGTATGCAGGGAACGTGAGAAAAGGCCAGTGTTGCAGTTTTTATATCAACACTTTTTTTTTTTGCTAAAATAAATAAAAATACTACTTCAGTACAAACATAGAGTTTAGTTTTCTTCACATGTTGAATATCTGTTGTGAGCATAACGACATTAGATGACAAACTTTTTAAATGAATAAAAAAAGTTATCATGAAATTCTAGGACATCCTTGAAAGATATTCAACAACTGTTGCAGTCAACATGTGAAGAAAATGAAATTCAATGTTTATACTAAAACAACACACTTGACCAAAGAATGTTTCGATATAAAAACTGCAAAGACACCTTTCCTCGCCCTCCCTACATCCCACTTTGCGTTAAGGGTGTTGCCTCTTTGAAGCGAAATGTCCTTACATTAAGGTATTTATTATATGAAAGGCAGTTTTATAGCTAAACCATAAAAACTATCCTCAATTTTCTTAAAATGTTCTGTTAAAAAACGAGTTTATTTGATTTAGGAAAGCTGGCTCTATGTCTGTAAGCATTTACTTCGATCTCATAACCGAGAATTTTGAAATAACAAACAACTTTTTGAATAACACGAGATTTAAGTACTTATGCAACGAGTCTCATTGTTTCGGTAGATGGCCTTTTTAAATCAGTTTGTAGGTCATGAATGGTTTAAAAAGTGTACGGAAAATACCCCAGACAAATAAATAATATAACTTTTTGAAATATATTATGGATCAATTATGAGCTTACGTCATGGAGTTTTTTAATTACTAGTTAGCTCAGTGGTAAGGGGGGTCGTCATTCCCTGAACCAAATTTGCTGAGCTATATTCTCATGTAATTACCTATCACATAGTGTAAATATGCTTATAGCCTACACGGCGAGTAAGAAACAAAGTAAGGATTAATTAATCTTAAGATTATTTTTACCCTTTCTGCTCTGCATACAACGACCTGTCTGGGTGATCAACATATTTATTGGAGGAATAATATATAGAGTTTAGAGGAACTACACTCGAAATTTGCGTGAAAGAGGAGTGGAGAAACAAGCTGATAAAAAAAAGCCACCTAAATACACCGGGCTGGTATTTGAACCCCAAACCACCCTTCACTGGTGAACCAGAAAAAGATGAGATTGACACCTTTGTCCACAAGCCCATCGGTGCAGGTTATATTTTTAAGCCCAACCCACCATAATAAAGACAATCAAACGCTAAATTGAGTCAAATAATGATGTGATGTAAACAATCGCAAGCAAACAAACCAACAGATGTATGTACCGCACACAGTGTGGTATTAACACAGACGCTATACAGACAGACACAGCCGATGATAATGACGACTTCCTTCCGGGCGAACTGTTCCCTAATTCTTGCAGTTGTCCGCTGTCGCACGTAGCACACATAGCGCAGTCAGCATGACAAAAGAACATCAAGCTGAATGGTTGCATGTCGTTCTATGTGACGAGTGTCCTCTATAAAATATAAAAAAAAGCACCGCCACATTGGTAGGATTCATATAATGTGCGGACATTACGTTACTGTGGGCTTTGGCGCATTAACCATACATCTCCTTTGCTAGCTAGCATTACCAGCTTCGGAAAATAAGCTATACATGCCCATTAACAGCTAAATTTCCGAGCTGACTGCTTTGTAGTAAAAATTATACATGTCCATCAACAGCTAGATTTCCGAGCTGACTGCCTTGGAGTAAAAACTATACATGTCCATCAACAGCTAGATTTCCGAGCTAACTGCTTTGGAGTAAAAATTATACATGTCCATCAAGAGCTAAATTTCCGAGCTGACTGCTTTGGAGCAAAAATTATACATGCCCATCAACAGCTAGATTTCCGAGCTAGCTGCTTTGGAGTAAAAACTATACATGTCCATCAACAGCTAAATTTCTTAGCTGCTTGCTTTGGAGTATTAACTGCACAACAAACGTTGGTAATCCGCAAGTACGTTGGCAATGTTTCCAGATGGTTCAACTAGGAAGTGTATGATGCACTAGGGACCTTCAATATCTAGCTTCCATAATTGCGCGTCATTGGTTTTAAAACAAACTATTCCACAGCGGAAACCCGCCATAAATTTCGGCATCATCATTGTTATTATAATTCTCAGTTAGGACGCAGCCGACCAGCTGCATGCCGGTAATGAAAATAGACGTTATATTGCGTCCACAAAGGAGACACAAACTATAAATATCCTGGGATCGTCAATACAGATCAAAGGTAGTTGCTTTCGTAAGATTCTGGTAGAAATAAACTCTTAGAAAAGTCAAACATATTTGTTTAAAATCAATAATAATAATATTTTACTATATTATTAGTAATATTTTATAGGCACTTATACTATCCACCAAAAGTGACCGATGCAGATATCATGATTTGGCGCGTGAATATATGAAAACTGTTTTAATAACTTTTGTAACTGTTGAAAAGATTTCTTCCTGTATGAATTTGACTATATATGTCATCAATCAATCCCACAAAGCAAGAATGGGAAAATATTACAATCTGAAACAATCCTGACCAATCCTACATGTTCTGTTGTGACTTTGTTAAAAATAACTTTATTTTCTTAAGGAAGAGTAGATCTATGTTCCTAATCATTTACTTTTATCTCAAACCTGAGACATTACGCGGGAAACTTCACGGAAATTGAGAAAATTCTACTTTTTCATTAATTTTTTTTTAAATCATAAAATTTAAAATGCAGAGTTTTTAATCCTGTACCTTTTACCTCAATTTTGGTGTGAACCATATTTGGAAATAACAAACCATTTCTTAAGGTGGGGATGTAGGGAGTGCGAGGATAGGTGTTTTTGCTGTTTTTATATCAAAACTTTGTTTGGCTAAAATAAATAAAATAATGCTTCAGTACAAACATATGGATTTAATTTTCTTGACATTATGGTATTCACAAGTAGAGATCACCCTCGTGTCACTCTTTACGTGTTCCTCTGATATTTTACGGGATGGTGGGAGGGAGATACCACACTGGTTTGAATCCCTGGAAGGACAGTGGTGTTTATGTTTCGAATCCAACGATGTCCCATTTTTTCGGTTGGTGGTCCCTTGAAAGGACAGTGGTGTTTATGTTTCGAATCCAACGATGTCCCATTTTTTCGGTTGGTGGTCCCTGGAGAGCGTGCCGGGGATCCTCTCTCGATGGAGGTTACACAGAGACTGAAAGAGATCTGATCAGTCCCCCCTACCCAGAATGACGTAACACTGATGACATGAGAATCTATTTCTTGGACTCACCCTTGACATAACAATACAGGAATAGACCAATAGTGATATCGCAACCCCGATTACATCTATTTATGGTGTCAGAGTGATAGCTCGACATGTCGATGCATGAATAGGCCACGGTTAATGACTCATACCTGGCGCCAGTTTGGCGGTTCGACACATAGCATGCAGAAACTGAGACTGATACAAAAATAATGATACGAAGACTGACCGTGTATGGTTTCGTTGTAAATATTGATGCATACTGACAGTCAGACTGTCAGTCTTAAGACCATGACCTCTCTTCCCCTTAATCCTGCATCGAATACTTCCCCTTCCCCTCTATTCCCCCCACCATTGTTTCTAACGAGCTAAACGCGAAATATTTCCACTCGC
>CABFWB010000262.1:155500-178883 GCA_902151455.1 Timema bartmani
GCGCTCGACACGGTACAGTCTAGTTTACAAGCGCTAGGCAATATTATTGTATGTTGGTTCATTGGGTGCTAGGAAAACTTCTCATTTTAACATTTTTATTACTATCGATAGGTTTAGCACACTTACTACTAACGGCCTAATTTAATTGGTAAGATCATAAACCATACCTATATATATACATTATATATATGTATATATACATTATATATATGTAGAACTGTTATGTTAAAATACTTCAATATCATCAAAGTAGGCCTTTACAAATAAGAATCACCATTAGCGTAGAGGATGAGAAAACCACAACAATAAATCACTTGCTAAAACCCCCCTCAGTTCACTCAGCCAAGATTCGGAGCCTCCTCGTCAACAACTAACGAGAGTTATTTGCTAATCGCACGCTCGCCAGTATAGCCACTCAGTCGCTTGCGTCCTCGCTCGCACGCTTGTCAGTCTGGCCGAACCCTAACGAGCAGGTTGGGAGGACAATCAACGCATACAAACGAACCAAACGAGGTTATTCAAAAGGCTCCAGATGGAAACCCGCTGACAAGGGGACAAATCGCGGGGGAAGAAAATAGTCCCGGTCACGGAGACATGCAGTGCTCAACGAAACTCACACCCTAAATACCATCCTTATAACACAGAGGGGTGGTTTTGTAAACCAACCCTTTCTTGGTACGCAATTATTAAGATCGACGGCTGCTGTCTCAGTGGATCTACATCACGTACTTTAGGAGAAGGAAAATAGGGGGAATAGATGGAACATCCTTTCTCCCTTCCCCACACTCCCTCCCCACAAAAAACTCATATGTTCCAATTACGCAGCATGAGTTGGGTTCTGAGTTGTACACCTCCTCCTCCTCCTCCTTATATTATGATGCTAGACATGAGAAGAACGTTTTCAGTCAATTTTTCGAGGAAAGTCGGATGCCTTATTTTAGCGGGGGAAACGTCTTCCCACGGATTTAATTTATTTACCCCCAAACCCCCATTCTTCGCGTCTTGCCTGTCTGTATATTTACATTGATGGGGAAGGCAAGGAGGAAGTGAGGTAAAATTTAGGTAGGAAGAGCATAAATGCAGTGAGCATTTGCGTGGAGATATCAAACTATTTAATTAAAACCAAGTCGTTACAACTGGCTCAGGAATAGAATCCAGACCTGCCGCCAAACCCCCTCTCTGCTTCTGGTTACCGGGAAACTATAAAAGGGGAGACTGACATCAGTGGTTGAAATAATTGTAGTGCTATACAATAGCTCCACTCTTGATGACGATCGTACAATACCTGACCTGCATTACACCCGGTTGTTAACATCTGGTGCTGGCTTCTGGGTTTACCTTATACCACTTTGTGACTTTAGTTCACAGAAAAAGAGTAGGTATTAAGGGGGCCGTTTCAAACCAAATTGTAATTTTCAACATATTTTTTAAAAAAAGTGTTATTTATAGACTACATAAAATGACGATTGACCACTTATTATTTAGAATAGTGCTAGCCCAACTTTAGGTAAATGACTATGAAATATAAATAAAATGGTTAAATAAAAAGAAACTAGTGTTAAGTCGAATTTACTAAGAAAATATTTTGTTTCAGTAAAATAATTTTATTTTAAAGATTTAAATGACATATTTCAACATTATTTTTATAAACAGAGAGGTTTGGGATCGAATCCTGGCCAAATGTACTGGCGGTGTTTTTTTTTTACTAAATGGTCTCCCACTTTCCCTCCATACGAGTACAGGTACACTTCCTTTGTAATCTACCTACACTTTGCGGATATCCTGGACAGGTATTAAAACGTTGAGCAGGGGGAAGGGGGGAGAGAGAGAGGGAGGGATTGTAGAGGTGGGGGGAGGTAGCATCCACGCATTTTTTGAACTAAGTATACAAACATAAATTCACTCTCATTAAAAAAATTCAGGGCAGGCAACAGAGCTTTAACTTCAGTCTTTTTTTTTTTTAAATTGTAAGAAGAGAGTCTCACGAAGAAGTGTTTAAGTAGGTAACTTCGTGTCGGCGTGTTTTATCAAGTCCGCAGATTTAACTTTATTAATACCCCCACCCTAAGCAAGATCCCTTCCAACGTTTCACGATACCCTCCCCTCATCCTCTTTCCCTTCCACTGACAAAACCTTAATTGAAGGACAAAAGATGGGGTAACAACAGCATAAGTCCCTGAAAAACGATCAGGTGAGTAATCTATTTGCTTAGAAGGTTGCGAGAAAAACTATTGCATGGGTATTTTTATTTTGTCCCCCTACGTCTAGGCTATCCGCATATTTACACTATTGATATAGCAATGGTAAGTCTAGACAATAATAAATGTCGGCAGCAGATTCTTCTAGAGTCTAGCTCTAGAGCAGGGATGGCGAAACTTTTCCAACCACTGTGTCACTTAAAGACCAGCTGAATTTTGAAATAATATATTGTGCCACCTCTTATCTACGTTTATTAATGAGTATATAAAAATAAAAATATTTTAATATTATGAAATATAATGAATGACAAATCAAATTGTAAATTTTTAAAATAATGCCTGTATCTAAAAGATTGTTAAAGTGAGAGTTAGACGAGATTAATTGTAAAAACTTAAAGAAAAAACTTTGAAAGCAACACCATCAGTGGAAAAAAGATAAATTGATATAATACATATGTTAAAATCAAAAACTTGCATAGGGCCTAATCTTTTCTATATTATTTTGAAACATGTTATATTTTGCTGGGCCCTTGGCCCTGCCGAGTGTAAGTCTAAAACCTATTTTGTGGGATAGTGGGCGGGAGGATGAAAGGTATGGCGTGGCTTCACAACCAACCGAAGTATCCTTCCACGTCAACAATAATAGATGGATCACGGAAAACGTAGATGGTGCTAGCTACCGGACAGGTCTTGCGGAAAAATCATACGTTTGGAAATATCAGTTTTCTCGAGAGCAAATGAAATTTTTATAGTAACATTTTCAACACCTTTTTTTTAAGATAATGTATCAATGTTTATTAGGTGTTACATTTTCTTAATTTTTGTTATGCAGCCGGATGTTTTCTATTGAAAAATGTCAAAATTATTGATATTTGATCACTGTTAAAATTATAGAGGAGGGGTGTGTATAAAAAGTATGAAATAATCAACATGCTTCTATTATTGATCAAACTGTTTCCAAAAAGAAAATTACAAAACAATAAAAATTCTTGAAGATAACCGTTTGTTCCCATGGCTCTGCATTTCCACTCCAAATGAAAAGAGCCAATCGCCTTAAATACGAACCAAGGCAATTTTTAGACGTTGGCATCTAAGTTAATCATGACATGACATTGAATAAATGGCAGTCGAAATAATGTTGACTTGAAAAAAAAAACTATACCCCGTTGGGAAAAGTTTTATTTAATGTTTATTCTTTTCATGTCAGCGTGCCACACAAATAGTGTTCGCCTGCCATAGATTTCCCATCCCTGACTCTAGCTGAATATAGTTAAACTGTAAAAGTGTTGAATCACTTTAATGTGAATAGTAAAACATTTTAAATTGAAATAATCGCATCATCACCTTTTATTCAACATAATTACAATTAATAGTCAGCATTCTAAATGTACAAGATTAGATTCAAACCAATTAATATTTAAATGAGAGGAAACTACTTTCTATTTCCGTGAATAAATAATTAAGATTATCAAATATGGTTAAATCGGTTTAAGTAACTTCTGAATTAAATACGGCCAGTTAAAATTGAGTATAAACCGATACATATAAGATAAAAATGATTATATTCTTAAGGGTGTCACCTACTTGAATGAGAATATCCTCACACAGCTGTATTTTTTTTATGTTAATAGAGGTTCTGAAACTTCAAAGCCACCAAAATAATTCTCAATTATCTTAAATTATTCCGTTGAGAATATATTTTTTTATCTAATAATAATGGCTTTAATCACTAGGGGAAGGCTAAATCTATGTTTCTGACCAGTTACCTTGATCTCAAAACTGTGATGGTGAAATAATTAAACTCCGTTGAAAATAATTTAATTTTAGCTATTCGTACAATTTTTAAAACTTGAAACTGTAAGGTATTTAATTATATAAGGACATTTTACTTTTAACCTCCATTGTGTCATGAAACATAATTTGAAATAACAAACCAGTTATTAGATAACGTGGATTTCTGGCACGTTTACAATGCAGCGCAATGATAGGCGTCCTCCTTAAAGTGAGATGGGAGCGGACGCGAGCTACGGTTCGTATTTTTACCGTTTTTATAATTAAAAACCTGTTTGACAACATTAATAAAATATTGCATCATTAGATGCGTTTAGTTTAATTTTTTAACCAGTTATCTCTAGCGTCCTTGAATATTTATCATGGGTATTTAACTAGGAATGTATTCCACTTAATTTTAAAAGTCTATGTTCATAATCAAATATAATTGTGTTCATGACAAATATTCACCATCTGTTGAGATTACTATATGTATAAAATTAAATTAATATAGGGCCTATCTAATGAAGCAATATTTGATTTAATTAATTTATATTATTAAGAATTAATAGCCGGAGCTATTATTTATGCTTGTTAGTAGGGAATTACTCCACTAGATATAATATTCTGAAAATTGAAAAATGACACTAGGACACGGGAATCGAACCCGGGACCTCTATATTTAATTTATATTAGTTTAAAAATTACACCTGGACACGGGAATTGGACCTTAGAACTTTGGCTTGGTGCGCGAATGTTCTTACCATTGAGCTATCCAGTATTCATCCCATACTCAAGGTCATCCCCTTATAGCTTAAGACTGAGTCTGTGATGGACGTATGGAAATTCCCGTGATTAAGATTTGCAACTTGTATGTTGATATTCATTAATATTTTATTTGTTTTATTTAAAAGAAATTGTTTAAATAAAAATAGCAGAAATACTAGCCTTCCTTGTTTTCCGTTCCACCCCACTTTGATATGTGCGTTTCTCTTTCATGGCAAACAGAACCAAACATTGTGTCATGAACTATTACTGTATGGAGTAAACAAATACCCAGTCATTCAATTTAATGGACGTGTTTGTTCCATGGCTGTACTTAGAAAAGTTGTTTTCTAAAGTCTGATAATGTTTACCATTCACAGCACATAAATAAAAGTGATTATATTTGTTAGTTTCAAGTGAGTTATTTTTTTGGTGTTTTTTATCCTTGTCAGAAATTGCATCTTTAAAAACACAGATTTTTTTATTACTGTACATATCGCTGTCTTAATACAAGATTTATATTACTCAAAATTAAACATTTTGAGTAAGTGGTATATTAAAATGTCCAAATTTATTTCACTATGTTGTATGTAAAAAAAAACAGTCTAGAGCTGCGTTTTTTTAAACTGTGCTCCTCGTATCTTTAAGCTCCGCCATGTCGTGAATTTTATATTTAAAAAGAAAGAACAACTTTTAGAAATTTCAACAAATTATACTTTAAAAAACAAATTTCAGCGGGAAGAAATTACAACATTTTGAATTTAAATATCTATGGAGCACCTTGAAATAAGTTACCAAGTTTTGTATGCTAAGCAACAACATAATATATTTATGAGCAAACATTTTTCATTTGATACTGCTATATAGACTAGATTTAGAAACAAGCTAAATATAGAAGATGGTCTGCGCTTGCAACTGATAACCATAACTTCAAATGGAAGCACTTTGTGTTCAAAAGCAAGCCAAACTAATATATACTGATTTATTTATTTATTTTTGTATTCTGCAAGTGGAACCTTCGCACAGGTAAGGAGATGGGAAATTCTTTTTTTTTCAAGTATTAAGTTTTAAAAGACTTGTAAAATGTAACTGTCTTTATTGAATGTTCATAATATTAATGTAAACAATTTTATGAGGGCTCCAATATATATTTTTTCTGGTTTAACGGCTCCTTTGGTCTAAAACGTTTGGAAGTCCCTGGACTATAGAGTATTTAGTTTACTCTATCAGGGTTAAGATAATTATTTGTGACACATCAAGCCTAAATATATGTTTAGAAAGGGCTTATATATATTTATATAAAACACATATAGTCAGTTTAAGATCATTTAAAAAAATAAATACCAAACACATTTAAGTTATCTCCTATTTAAAGTTATTATTTTCAAGCTACTTTCTATTTTATCTCAGAACAACCCTGTAGTATTTCAGTGGTGACATTGATAAAATAGGCCTGCACGGAATATTAACGATTATATTCTACTTAGTAATTATTTATTAATGTTCTTTTAGTAACCCGTTCGTACAACAACTCTAATTACTTTCAATAATGGAACAAGTCAACTTTTGTACACTTCGTTCGTCGACATCCAGATCTTGTCATTTAAGTGTGAATAAGGATTAATCCATTACTTGTTTCCCAAATTAATGGACACGTGGACCAAGGCATTAATCTAATCTGATTTGGTTTGTCGGTGGTGAAAAGGTCGTAGTTTAAATCCAAGTAGAGTGTATTGAGTATGTTTTCCTAGATTGTTTTACACTAGTCCTCCACTCCAACGCTGATGTGTTTACTCTAAATTATATCCTTCAATTCCCTGTTCCATTAGTGTAACTGTGCATTTATCCCCATTAGTGTAACTGTGCATATATCACCATTAGTGTAACTGTGCATACATCCCCATTGGTGTAACTGTGCATATATCCTCATTAGTGTAACTGTGCATACATCCCCATTAGTGTAACTGTGCATACATCCCCATTAGTGTAACTATGCATATATCCCCATTAGTGTAACTGTGCATATATCCCCATTAGTGTAACTGTGCATATATCCCCATTAGTGTAACTGTGCATATATCCCCATTAGTGTAAATGTGCATATATCCCCATTAGTGTAACTGTGCATATATCCCCATTAGTGTAACTGTGCATACATCCCCAAAGAGTGATCAGACAGAGATCACATAAAAATAAACCTCTTTAGTATTATGCTTGGATTAAGTGTTAATAGCCCTTGTTGTTTTGTTTTCCGCACCGTGTCTTACTACCAGTTCTGACCAGCAGCAATTAAAGTAGGGTAGAAATTAAGAAGTATAATTTAATGGATATATAAGTGCATTCGCGTGAAGGGAGAGTGGGCAAACCTAATAAGATAAAACACTCTTATTTTGAGAGGACTGGATTCGAACCCTTACTTCCACGTCACCAGAAAATCAGACTCAGACTAAACAAGACTGTCGTTTATCCCACATGCCCACCACTGCGGGTAACCTTTATGTTTAAGCATCATAATTATATATATATATATATANTATATATATATATACAGCAACTTTTCCTAACCAAGAGATACGCTTAGGCTTCTTTCTGATATGGAGCGTTCTTCTCCCGAGATAAATAAATATAAAGCGGGAGGTTAGAGGATGCTCATAAGTTAAGTAACCAGAATGTTTTCATGTCTTGTAAATAGCGCTATTTATATTCGGGTCTGTGGGTGTAATTGAAACTCAGGAGTATGTTTATGTAATTTTAATCACTTAAGAGTATTTATAATGAGTTGTCAGGATATGTAAGGATGTATCTTTAATCAACATAAAGTTATGTTACTTATTTAACATAACGTTGTTGTTGGAGGGGTTTTAGCTTTGTTTTTTTTGTTTTTTATTGCATCTTACTACCTGTTCAGGTTATCCGGGTACTTACACAAAATGAGATTGAAAGGATTCAACCTTGGTGGTCTTGAGGTAAAGTACTCACTCCGCGACCCAAATACGTGGGTTTCAAACCTATGATAAATGGATTTTTAACGATAGATAAAAAGTTCGTAGCTCAACTTCCTTCGGCGGGAAAGTAAAGCTGTCGATCCCATTTCATTTTGAGGCATGTTAAAGATCTCTGAAAGGGCTGATATAAGATGCCTTTTTATCAAAATTTGAAGGCACTTTTTCGTTCATTCATAAACATTCAGTACGGAAAACAACGGAAATCCAACACACTTATTCACGACTTCCCTAGTAAAAGTGATCTATCCCAGATAGAGTGAGCGAGTGGCAATAACCAGTTGAAGGGCTGAGCATACGGACTGCTCCGGATGGATGAGAAATCATATCGATCAAACCTTTAAGTTGCAAACCCTTAATCAAAGGCAGGGAGGAGGAAGGTAGGATTTATAATAAATGTAAGAACATTTGCTTGACGGGACAAGCCACATTCATAACTCTTAACCACGTGATATGAACTTTGTATCGAGGTACCTGATGGAATGGTGCTGTAATAAAGTGCAATGTATGATGTTACTTACTACCTTGGGATCAATGAAGTTTGGTAGATTTGAACGATAATGTCTGTTTAATGTTGTGAAGGATTTTCCTTTCTTAGGATGTAGGCAGGTAGGGACTATCGGGTATGATGATGCAATTGTGAAATTTGCTGTTTCATATAGGTACGGTTAAGCGCTCTTTTATCCACTTGTTTAGTGTCACGTGACACACGACGGCAAATTGCTGCACGTTTTGTAGATTTATTGTAAGCACGCGAAAAATAAATATTAGTGGGAGTTGTACAAATTGTATCAGTGCTGCCAGTGTCTTTTGAGCTTTGTGCATTTCATTATAGATTAAAGTTAAGAAAATAAATTCCGTGGTGCGTTCTTGCAGTATTCGTCTTTAGATTTCTGTTTTTATACTCTTTTGATGATGAATGCCAAATTAATCTTTTTTCCCCCTTAACTTCATATATAGAACGTTCAGTATTTTAGCAAAAAATATAAATTTACTTCAACTTACGCCATAATCCCACTTGTTTGGAAATCTCCACGCAAGTGGACTAATCTCGTCTACTAGGGAGCCCTTCCACTAGGGGGCGACAGCATAATGTCCAAACAGCTGACGACGGGAAAACGGTGAGTCTGCGTGTACTTAGTAAATTGTTGCGACTTTTGCCGCTGGTGTTCTGTAGGACACGACGGCCTGTCTTTCAGAAAGCGATGGCAACTTAAACGGACAAACGAAAAAGCATAAAAGTGGCCCATTTTGCCGTCGGATGTCACGCGACACTAAGCACGCGCATAAAAGGGCTCTAAGGGAAAGATGTTAGAAGGATTATTTTTTATTAAGATTAGAGTTGGAGGCAACACACTGTCCATTCACCATCTGGGACGGACCTCGGCACCAGTATCATCTCCTGACTTGTTAAAAAGCTAGTCGGTTATCCCAGTGGCGTCCGGCGGTGCCTTAAGTAGTCACAGGATGAAATGAACGTGTTGTGCATGATTTTTTTGGGAAGGGGGGTAGTGGCTGGATTTGGTGGGCTAGATGGCGAGAAGTAGACAACATTCCGCTCTTTAGCAGGGCTGTCATTCGACTGTCGTAGTTATTCAACAATTTGTGTAATATTTTTTATTTTTCTAGGAATATTACAGCTAGGGATTTATGGAGGAAATTTTTCAAGTATAAACTAATATTATTATTCTTTATTTGTTTTTGTATTAGCATGTTATTATTTTCTATTTAATTAATTGATATTATGATATAGCCACGACAATCTGTGTTGTCTGTAGTATCTTTGTTCGTGTAGGTCGTACCTTCCTAGTGCTCGTATAGTGTCGTTTACGTGCTGTTATGTTCTGTCATAAAACCGTCTGTTCCATTCTATTAAGAGCTCGTGTAATGGTATACAGTTGGCCATGATGTGCAAGTCAGTAATTCTGGTCTTCCAGGAGGCTCAAGTTATTGTCCTCAGTATCTTGTTCTGTGTCACATGTAGTTTTTTTTAGTTCTTTTTTGAAGGCGTAGCCTTATGTAATTCGGCTAACTAGTTGAATGATGGATAAACGCTAGTTAGATAAGTAATTAATCAATCTACTAAGCCAATGGTTCTGAATTTAATTGCTGATGCGGCCAAAAAAAAATTATTGACAAAATAGGTGATTTCAATTTTTATATTTGTCAACTGATGGCTGGGTGTTGCGTATGTTTTAGAGAGCTAGTGTGTAAGTCGTGTGCTGATATAATCATTTATATCAGAAACCTAAAGTGCACATAGCATACACATTGTAAAAAAAAATCAAATAAATAGTGGTTTTGAAGATTTCGGAACATGATTTGTTTTGTAATTAAAACACCAGCTTATAATTTTGTTACTCAGCGTGCTAATTTTAAACATAACGTTATATTAAAACAAGGCTTACAAGCTAGCTTAAGTGGGTTGCTTAACGGAACGTTTTTAAGGGTTGCAGGCGTACTTAAATCCCGCGTTATTTAATAATTTGTTTTTTTATATTAAATAGGCTGTTATGCAAAATAAAGGTGAACGGTATCAATCAACATGTCCCTTGCTATACGATTAAAAATCCTAGATTTAATGATTTAAAAATTTTAAGTCCGTTATGAAAAGGTATAATTTATCTCATTTTCGAGGCGTTTCATGTGAAATCTCTCAGTTCTGAGATCAAAGAAATGGTTAGAAACAGAGTTCCAGCCTTCCTTAAACAAATAAAGTAATTTTTAACAAGGTAACAAAAAAATTCTAAAGTAATTGAGGATTGTTGTATGAGTTTTGAATCTTCAGAACTGTCATTCCAATTATAAATACATTGGTGTGGGGTTAATTATCTTCAAGTAGGCGGTATCGTGTGTACTATACTACTTGTAATGGATAACATAGATCAGAATGGTCCAACCTTTCTTGACTCGCGGGAGAGTCTGCATAATGCAGCAAACATAACGGGCCGCCGGCAAAATAAAATATTAATGATGATAGTAACAAACAAGTAACTTTTTTCCTTCTTGGAACCCGTATACAAGTATAATATGATTGTACAAATAGCTAGTGAGATGAACGATCCTGTGTGTGTGCCGCATGTTTTTCTAAAATGCAGATCAAAGATATGACTTTTTTCCATAATATTTTTTTAATCTTAATTGTAAAGACTGGTAGGCCGGAAGAAAACAGGTAACAAGCTGTAGTTTAAGCCACACTGCCATAGATCGTTTGAAGGGAACAAAGTATCACAAAGTACCAATTTTTTAATTCTTTTAAAGGAACAAAGGCTAATAATTGAGAGGACTTAAATTATTATACAGTTTTATAATCATACAATAATTAAAAAAAAATTTAAAGAAACTCTTTCAATAATAAACAAATCACTTTGTCAAGCAAGTAAATCAGATAATAAAAGATCAAGGACACAAAGACTCATTACATCATATAAGAACCTTTTTGAAAATACGAAACATAAAAGCAGAGTAAAAAACATTAACAAAAGGTCGATAATGCATATTACAACTAACAAAATTGACACCATCTGTCTTTAGGCACAGGCACAGGAAACAATAATTTGGTGTATGATTACGTCTTGAAAGTAGTTTTAGTGTTGTTTTAAAAATTATCAGGTTGTTTCTATCGCAATCCGATTATAATACATGTATTCAAACAAGCCTCAGTTTTGAAGTGTACATGACTTACAATTTAACTTAACCTAGGACAAGAAACCTACAGTAACCCCATGGCTTCTTTGGTGCTGACTGACAGCTCACAGCTGACAGCTGACGGCTTTGAAAAGCTACCAGATCAAATTATGTATCCCTACGCTGAACCATATGATCTGCAAAAACATGTGTTTAGCAGCTGTCACTTCTGACAGTCAAAATTTAGGTATATACCTAAATGTTGACTGTCAGAAGTCAGCTGTGAACTGTCAGTTAGCACCAAAGAAGCTATTGTAAGTATAATAATATATGACATGCCTTAGCTCTTAGATATCTACTAATTGGATAACAGGACTTACAAACTAACTAAATCTAGGGCAATGCTTCTAGCACATCATACATAATCAGAGATGTTTACTAGTTTGATAACGAAACAAACCCGTATATAAATAATGAATAGTTTCATCATCCCCACCCGGAATCAAACCAGGGTCCTTTAGGCCGTTTGTAAACCACTCCACAAAGGGAACGGGCTGTGTGTTGATTAACTTCAGACTTAGCACGTTTTAGCACCAAGCTGCTGACCAAAAGTATAAACCATTCGCAGAGAAAATGAAGACAGCCATCAATCATTCCTCTTGATTTACTCCTTGTTTAGAGTGACTAGCATAATATTACAGGAAGAAGAAGAACGTATAGAAGGATTATGGTGGCAAGAAACTTCAAGAAAATATGAACAATTTTTATTGAGGTTAACAAGGCTGTATTATTTTGATAGGTGATTATCTATCAAAAGGGACAGCTATAGGCCACATGAATTCACGTAGGAGTAGGCCTATATGAAAATTGTAAATGAATCTCACTTCCCGTTCGGGTTACATACATACGAACTAATTACTCTAGAGTTAGGGACTAGTAAGGTCTTAATAAATAGAAATTGTATCCGCATTTTCATGGAGGGAGAGTGTAAAATCATTATCATTTCAACCTGTCCAGATTTTAACTTCGATTTCCCCCTCATTGACAGTACAGTCTAATGCTAGAGTGACGCCAAAAACCATTCAACCACCGAAGTTTAAGTAAATTGTAGAGCTGTCAAAAAAGTTTCTTCCTATCTGAATCTGACTTTAGTTACAGTAATAACACGGTGGCTAAGGTGTCAACCTCGTCTGGTTTATTTCGTCGTGGATGAGGAGGTCGAAATTAGAATCTTGGCTGGGTGTACAGAGGGTAGTTTTTCCTACATAGTCCTCCCCCCACCCCTTTATCCTCACTCACTGAGAAACTGCTGATACAAAAGTGCACCCACGTTAGAATAGGGAGTGATCAATGGCATGTGAGAGCCCCCTTCCCTCCATTCACAGTGCCCCTGACTTGAGATTTGAAGCTCAATCTACTCGTCAATAAAGATCCAAGTTGTTGCCATATTTACGCCAGAGACAACGTGACCACCATAGAGGGATTTTAAAAGTTTAGTTTGGGAAGTTCTTAAAACACACCGAGATATATTATCGTCTGGGTTAAAGTTTACAATGAACTTCGAATCATTCGTAGCCAATCAGCTTGCCACGAGTGGAAAATGTTTTCTATAATCTAGGCCATTTAACATGAACTATTTAATACAAATTATTATATTGGCATATTACTCACAAAAATGAGAAATCCAAATGCGTCTAACCTGAACCTGCAATTTAAAAAAATCAAATCTAAAACCTTCACAACATTCCATTTCTCATCACCGTTAAAAAGGTTTAGAGTCCCGATATAAACAAATATTCTCAGTGGTGTACTAAAAACTAAATTTAGCCTACTATTGATTTCTTTTTACCGCTCTTATTTCCCGTTCGGGCTATACTTATGAATTCACACATCAATGGAGTGGAAATTAGCAAAGGAAGAACTTTTGAGAGGAAATGTAACCACGTTTGAGTAGAGGAAGGGTGAGGAAGCATCTAGGATAAAACACTATCAGTACACCCGGCCTGGTTTCGAAACCCGACCTCCCTTTCACTGGAAAACTAGACTAAGTGGTCTTGTAAATCAGGCCGTGTACTCACAGGTGCGGGTAAATTTATAAATTAATTAGTGTTCTGCGAAGCAAATTTGTAAATATTTGCGTGTTTTTTTTTAGGAATGAAAAAGAAGTAAAAAAATATCTTACTGTGATCACCCAGTTATGAGACGTAACAAATATGGCGGGACCGGTTTGGTCCATGTTTATGTCTGGTAGGAGAAGAGAGACAGTCTGTATGAGGTCTCTCTTCTTCTCCAACTCTCCTATCTAAATGAGTCATGTCTCCTCCGGATAAGACATTAATATTAAATCAGAGAAGGGGGGAGCTCTCCAATGATCTACCAGATGACCGCACGAATTTAGGGTATAAGTTATTCGTGAGGCTCATAAAAGTATGGAGTTGGGATTAAGAGATCGCTCTTCCACTATGGGTACAGCACAAACATAGACTTACAAACTAACTTAACCTAGGGCAGCAAAAGTGAACACTCAATACTAGCAACAGAAATAGTAATATGTGTACAGTAGGATTAGCTCATACACAACGAACTAATAAAAGACCTAACCTTGAACAGCAACATTTAAGATGGGAGTACCCACTTCGGTGGCTAAAGGGTTAAGACGCTACTCTCGCAGTAGACTAGGCAACCTATGACGGTGAGATTGAGGTTCGAATCTTGGGCCGGTGTATTGAGAGGGGGTTTTCCAACATGGTTTTCCATTCTCTCTCCACAAAAATGTGGGTATACTTCCTAATAATATAACCTTCCTCGTCCCTAAAAGCATTAGCGTAATAATTAGTACATAAGCGTAAAGACCGAACGGGTAGTAAGACGCTGTACTAAAGCACACAAAAATATATATGGATGTGTAGGAGACGTGAGAAAATGTGTTTTTGAAGTTTTTATATCAGAACATTTTGGTCTAAATAAATCAAATATTTCTCCAGTAGAAACTTGGAATTTAATTTTCTTCACATGGACATATCCACAGTTGTTGAATGAATATCTGTCAAGGGAGTTCTAGAATTTAAAGACAACTTGTTCTCTTCGTTTAAAAAGTTTGTCATAGGATGTCGCTATACTCATGATAGATATTAAACAACTGTTGATATCCCCAGGAGTATAAAATTAAACTCTATGTTTCTACTGAAGAATTATATTATCTATTTTGGGGAAAAAAGTTTTCCTATAAAACTGCAAAAAACACTACTTTTTTGATGTACACTACACTCCATTAGAAGCAACAAATTTACCAGATAATTTGTCGGCCTTTCTAACCATTAAGTCATGACTTCAGTCTATACAATAATTTTAAAAAAATAGGTACAATAAAAAACAGATTAAAGTAAAATATACATTTTCTTTTTACCGAGAAATAAAGTGAGGAAATTTCCTGTAGCTCAAAAGGGAAAGAATTTAAAAAAAAATACAGGGCTATTAAAAGTGGTGCGAACACGAAACAAAAAATTCAACAAAGCAATTGTTTTTTAATCTCTACGTGTCCACTACGCACATGCGCGAGACATTGGGTTAGTAATAACGGATGGTTGTTAATGGCTTGTGAACAGTTGCAACAAAGGAATTTAACTGGTACGACATCAACGTCTTTTTAACACTGGAGATTAATGACAGCTTTATGAGCTATAAATCTTCAGGGTTGTTTTTTTTTTTAAAGTGGAAGACTTACATTTTAACAGAACTACTTTCCATTAGTTATTATAATTACTACGCTAAATTCGGAAAAGCTGCAAATTATAAGTTTTGAAATGTAAAATGAGTGGAACAGTTTTATTATATCCAATTATTTCTGGTGAAAAGGGGGAAGAGAGAAAGGAGAAGCAATTAGTTGCGATAAATTACCACATACTGTCGATAATTAGAAAAGAAAATTATAATACAGAAAAAATACATGGCTATTAAAAGTAATTAACATTAGCAGACCACAAAGTATAAAAAACACAGAGTGTGTTAAACTAGACTTTGGATTAAGAAAACAAGTTGGTTAATTTAAAAAAAGTTATTACTGGTCAGATTATATTAAGAAGGGACATTCCCTGATAATTTTTTATTATTATATTTATTGACTTTCTAACTATTTGAAAGGTTGGGTAAAAATTTTATTTTATAAGGTACATTTAGACAATTTATAATTATAAACTTTTAAAAAAAACTTCCACACCAGTGCACATGCGGACAAAGGAAACAGTCTTACCTTGCCTGGATTTGCCAGTGATGGGGAGGTCAAAATGGGAAACCTGTTCGAGTGTAGTGAGGTGTGGTTTTTCTTTATGATTTCTCAATCATCCTCCACGCAAGTGTGGGTACATTTATCTAAATTATATTTCTAGATTCTAATGGATCAAACTGGTAATAATACATGGTGTCCGGAAAAGAATAACAGTACAAAATCTTCTTGTTTTATTTGTATCAAGAGAATAATCGACGCCTTTTCTCTGTCGGTAGCGCGTCTGTCTTTGCCAGTGATTCCCGACTCGGACCAAAAATTTAGAAATGGTGAGTTTAGGGTTTCCTTTTCACAGCGATGAAATGACGGTCCAGTGTTCAAATGTTGTGTCTATTATAGAATGGAGTTAATTTTTAACTCCTGTACTGTGGTTACAGATCTAGCACATTAAATTAGTACCAATACATTTGAACCCGTCAATGACTACAGCCTACAAAAAATATTATTTTATTGTTTTATACTTCATAAACATAATTTTCTTCTTAAAGTTGTTACTTTTTTTTTTTTAGCACCGCGTCTTACTACCTGTTCGGATTATACGCTTAGATACTAATTACGCTAATGGGTTAAGGATGAGTAAGGTTGTATTTAGAGGATGTGTAAAAGTATTTGGCTGGAGAGAGAGTGTAAAACCGTTTTTAGGTAAACTCTCAGTACACTCGACCGGGATCCAAACCCCAACCTCCCCGCCATCGGCAGTCCAGTCTATTATGAGAATGACTTCTTCCATTAGGAACCAAAACGGGCTAGCTAAAGTTCTCGTCCATCTTCGATAGGGGTGAACTAAATATCACAAGCATTCGCTTGGGGTTTGATGACATAGAAAAGAGACCAAGATTCCCATCTAAGCCCTAAAGAAGGAGTGCAATTACTCCTATATGTACATACAATATATAAAATCAAGGCTCTCTGTGCCTATAAACTGACAGCCTATGTTTCGTTTTGATGCGTGACTTGACTTCTACTAATGGTTCCCAACATGATAAAAGAAAGGTCTGTGCTCCTCCCCCATTAATTTTTTTTCCAAGCCTTTCTCCATAACCTTTATTTCCCTCACAAGAACTTGCTTTCAGAATGATTACTACAGTTACTAATGTATTGTGTTGCCAACGGTGTGAAACCAAAGATCGACCTTGTTTTTTTAAGAGGGTGAATGACATCTAAGGGATGTAAGTTCTTTTTTNTTTTTTTCACTTCCCCTACCTCCTACCTCATCTTAACCCCTATCCCGTATCCTTTTACAATGTGTGGCAGCTTACATATTAAAATTTAACGGTAACATACATTTTTTAAATGTTAAGGTTAGGGATAGTATTTTACCATTTAAAATACACCGTAACCCGTAACCATTATATAAATAATCATCACTACTACTTTTCTTTCAAGTCTAATTGACGAATATTAAACGTCTATAAATCTATCGACGCCGATGGGCCGTTGTAGCACCAACGTGCCGTTTTAGTTATTTCTTGACGTAGCTTGTTATGTATAATGAAACAAGGAGAATTGACTATGCAGAAGTGTTTGTAATAATGTTACTTAGAAGATACTATGGGGGAATTAAAAAGTTAAATATAAGAAAATACCGAGAATAGCGTTTCATAGCGTTTCATAAGGAAATATTTAATTTCTGTAATATTTTACTATATATATATAAAAAATATATATATATATATAAAATATATATATATATATATATAAAATATATATAAAATATATATATATAAAATACAGTTGAAATATATTTCAACGTCACTTTATAAAAATTAGAATATTTTATCGATGTAGATTGTCATTTTAAAAAATATTTTCTGATATTTTTTTCTTATTTTCCTCCGCTTCTTACTCCCCGGACGGGCTATCTGTATGTCATTACGTTAATATAGTTGGGATGAGTAAAGTAAGATTTTAGAGGAACTGTACCAGCAAATGCATGATGGTGGAGTGGAAAACCATTTAGGGAAAAAAAAAAACAGTAGACCCAGCCATAATTCGAGCTCCAACCTCCCAATAATTGGCAAACCAGATTAGACGAGCTTGACCAGGCGCGGATTCAGGGGATGGGGGGAGGGGGGTCAGAGGGTCAGTTGACCCCCCTGTGAAGGTTAGAAAATTAATAAAAAAAAACAGAATGAGAGTTCAAATTTCAGAAAGAATATACAATACAGATAAATTATACAATTTTTTTATTTTTTTACGCGCAAACACCTCTTAAGCCGGGTCCACATGTGCGTTATTCATCCACGTTTATTCAATGTCCGCTATGCCTCACGTAAGTGTGGAAAAAATATTCGTTTTCATTTACGAATATTTGTCATGCATAGCGAGTAACAAACATTGTTCCGCATAGAGACGGTAGACTACCACACATCAAAGAAGACTAATAATCGCCTTAGAGCAGTTCATCCACGAATACAGAATATAGAGTATGTGTGTAAAGCAGGAGTGGCGGAACTGTGGGGGACTCTGCCCCCTGGAAATAATTTGCTCCTCCCTTGAATAACCCCCAGATATATTTCAAATCCTCTGATATTATCAAATATGAAGCTGAAAGATGGCCTTAAATCAAACTCCAAATGACTTATAGGTGCATTCTATTGTTAAAGATTTGTCAGAGAAGACCGCTTCAAATAACTTCCAGACTAGAGACATCTAACTGGCAGAAAAAGTCAGGGGAGGAAAGCACTAAATAGCTTCCTAGGTCATCCAAATTTCAAAAATGTTTGAGAGAGGACAACTCCAAATACCTTGTAGATAGCTTGTAAATAACATGTCATTTTGAAGAATTTTCAGGCGAGTGAAAAACTATTAAATGGCTTTAAACATAGATCTAACATTGTAAGTAACTATGTTATTTATAACTATGACCCCCTATGAAAATTATCTGGATCCGTCCCTGAGCTTGACATTTAGATCGCGCGCGCTTACCGATATGGGACTGACACATTTTTATTCTTATTGGATGTGGAAATGAAGTTCAACTGCTAAAATGCGTCCTCAGTAGATTTTGTTTAGTTTATACTTAGTGAGAAAAACTGCTTTATACTGAGTGATGTAATTATTTCTGGGTTAGGGGAACATGAAGGGGGTTAGGGCCGAACGGACATGCATAGGCATACACCCAGATGGAACAATAGATTAATAATTATTTGTTAATTTTTATCTACAAGACCCTATTCATAGAAAATAATAAGGTTTCGTAAAATAATAGTGTTTGAACATGTTTTTGTGTCCAAGAAGCCGTTGTATGTATGTGTGTTTAGTTTCCCCGTCTGCGTTTTAAGGTTACTGTAGAGCGATGAACTATGATCGAATAGGTTTTTTTTCACCGGACCTACTTTACAAATCGACTAAAGAAACTGATATGATCCTTCCTGCTCTTGTTTTCTTTTTTTTTAGTCATGAATAAGTCATCTAACCGAAACGTCTGCAACTCCGGACAGTTCGACAAACCTTGATTATGTCAGTTGTCCTTTTTACTCACCAAGGTCTTGTTGGCCGTGGTAAGAAGAGAGTTATTAGTGACTACTCGAGATAGTTTCTTAAACTTTTTAATCAGGCAATCTCGAAACACTTACCAATCAGGTTCCATTCTGCGGGGAGTTTAGGACCAAATACCTGGTTATACAGAATGACCAATACCGATTCAGCTCACCTGTAAAAAAACAAAAAAACGAATCACACCGGAAGTTACAAGAAACTTAATCCAAACCTAACATATTAAATGAACACAAGATACAGTCCAATTTTCATAAGAAGGGCCTTTTTTTTAAATACAAACATATAGTTTTATTTTTTTAATAACAATAATAACATTTTACAGTTATTCTATTGGTATTGATGATCTCTATCAAAAGTAACAGCTGCAGAGAACATGACCTGACGTTTCAAGTAGATTCAGTAACTTTTCTAGCTGGCAGATAATGTCCTTCCTAAGAAAATTGGACTTACAGATTATGTTCCGTTTACAAATATTCCTCAAACTGGGATGCGAAGACTTTAATTCTAAAGGTTAACAGGTTTTTCAGAAAAAAACAGATTAAAGTTTAGAGTAATTAAATGTGTTTAATAAGACTGATCAGTGTGAAGTCATGTAAAAGGTAGTGTTTAAAACAGAATTATAGCTCACTCAACTTAATGTTTCAGGAGAGGGGTCAGCTGCTAAGACATGTGTTCAAATCAGATTTCTTAGTTCAATTAACTTTTTTTCCTATATAAAGGTATACTGTATAAAACTTGCAGTTGAATGTCTCAAATTCACAAATATTCTAGTATTTGTTATATTAGTTGTTTGCAAAATTCTTGGAGCGTAACAGATATGATTTGTCGAGATTGGTGGACCCATAGGGGTGGTCGAGAGGTCAAAGGTGTTAGGCTCACAATATACTAGGTCACCATTGACAGGAATATCATAAGTTTTTAGTTTAACTATTGTAATATTTACAGAATACTTTTGTACAAAATGTAAACGTTCAGGAACCGAAAAGCAAGGATCTAGAAAATCCAATGAAAACATCAAGTGTTGTGTTTTGTACTAAATCCAATATTTAATAGTTGACTGTTATAGTTCAATAATATTAGTTATTTATTCATTTGAACTTTTCGTGCTCTACAGCAATCATAATATTACTCGCATAATCGTGTTTCATCGTCACATGTTATAGTTATTACATCAAAAGATGACTGACGACAGTCTACCTTCTAGCCCTAGCAGACTATAAACACCCAGTGGAAAGTACTTCTCCTGGAATGGATAGCCAAAAACACTTTGAATTTACGTTTCTAACATTTCGAATGTGTTAAATCAAAACTTTACGAATTTGAGAAGAAAGTCACAATTGTGTCTGATCTAATCACCTGCCATAGTTCGAATTCTTAATGTCACACTATCAGGTAAAAGCGTATACATCTATGTTAAAGTATTTTAATTATTGTATTCCCCATCCCCCCCTCCCACACACACATACACACGCCTTCCTTAGGGGCGCCGCTTACTTTAAGGGGAATATCCTCACATTTGAACATATCTTATGTAAATGGCGGTTCTGAATCTTCAAATACACCGAAATAATCTCCAATTATCTTAGAATGTTCTGTTGCGTCCCTGTTTAAACTATCTTATCTGTTTGAGAAAGGCTAGATCTATGTTTCTAACCAACAATTGGTATCTCGGAGCTGAGGCGTTTTGTGTGAAATGTTCTTGAAACTTAGTTAGTTTCCCCCTTTTCCATTATTTGTTTTAAATTATTTAACAAAAATGTGTAAAGATTTTTTTATTCTACATGTATAGGAACTTATATAATGTAGGTGTAATGTTTTGAAATAGCAAATTAATTCTTAAATAATGCGAAATTTATATACGTCTGTAACACATCTCACTGTCTGGTAGGTGGCCCCCTTAAGGCTGTGTGAACCCAAACCATCACAAAACCTCTTTTGTTTCTCGTATCGGAGGACACGTGATTTAAGGCTTTATTTTTTCTTTCTTCTTTACATTCTACGCATCTTACTCTCTTTCCGGGCTAGAGGGATTTAACCATACTATTGATCCAGGTTAGATGAAGGTACAATTTAAGGTAAATATACCCAGAATCTGCGTGGTGAGAAACCATTTTGAAAAAACATTCAGAATACCCAGTCAAGGTATTCAAACCCCAACCTCCTTGCACATGGAAAATCAGATGAGAGTGTACCTTATTTCATGTTCATACTACGTGGGTGCAGTTTAAGTACTGCAATGCATAAGGTCACCTTTGATGAGAAGGTTAAATACCACGTTAAGTTTCCCAGCCTTTAATTCATAACTGTGAAAATGTAACCAATGATTCATTTTTTTAGTCATTTCGGGAATAGAACCCAGCACCCTTACCTCAATAGGCAGACGCGCTATCGGTCGAACTAAGGTGTCGGACCAAGAGATAAATTAACACGAGACAATTAAAAATGGTAATTAAGGAAAAGTGATTAATTTATCTAAGGTGTGTTAACTATTAGCAAGGTTGGACAACCTTAAAGAGCTACGGTGGTTTGGTTGTAGCCTACATAATGAAGGCCGTTTGGGACGGTGGTGTCAAAAAGAAAAAGTGCTCAGAGTTCGTGCTTGTCAGAGTATTTTTCACGTTTACAAACATTTAAAAAATAATAATTACGTGTCTCTAGTTCTGTTACATTTATCTTGTATTGGGTCTTGTGGATGAGTGGTCACGAAGGCCAACTATAGGTCTAGTTGATACTGGTTCTATCCATATTTTTATTTCGGTGCGTGCAAATATTTGAAAGCTTTATGAAGTAGTATTCTGAAAATTGAAAAATGACACCTGGACACGGGAATCGAACCCGTGTCCAGGTGTCATTTTTCAATTTTCAGAATATGATATCTAGGTGGAGTAATCCCCACTAATAAGCATAAATAATAGCTCTGGCTATTAATTCTTTTATGAAGTAGCATTTAGAGTTTCAGCGTGAAGGATTGCTGATTTAGGTTAAGCTAGTTTCTAAAATATACTTTTATGTAGCCAACCATATACTCATAAAGTGCCTCATTGAATTCATAGATAAATCAAAACATATTTTTGTTTGACTGGACGTTTCGGTTGATTTTCTATGTTTAATCAACAAACACCAAATAATTGTCTATAAATATCCTACACGTTGTCTTACAACCGGAAATTGGAGGAGTCATTACGTGACATAATTTACAACTTTTTACAGTATCTTGAATAGATAAAGAAACTATCTTTGGCAATTAAAAACAAAGAAGGCTAATTTTAGATACAAAATTAAACACTACTATAAGTCAAATGATTAGACGGGACTTTAAAAAAACCACTAATTAAGGATAAGACAGATAAGAGTTATAACTAAAGGTAGTGACGGGCTCTCGTCAGAGTTGGCATCTTATCGAGAGAGAGAGAGAGAGAGACAGAGAAATATGAAACATTACGAGCGTTGTCTGACAGGCTAGCGCTGGAAACGGGGTGCAGGCGTGAGATGATTGAAAAATAATAACAAATTTGGGATTATATCAATTCCGACCACTATAAAACAACCAAACCCATGGCAAAAAAACAAAACTTGAATAATATCTAAAGTATTTATATCTACAAATGGCGAGCTCATGCTAGCACATATGTGCTAGACTAGAACGATCAAAGTTGGTGCCTACTTTATCAGATTTTTAGTTTGGTTTATTTATGGATTTTTGTGTGTGTTATGAGTCAGCTGTTTTAGAAGTGTAAGAATTGTTGCTATTCCAAGTTGCTACTTTGTAGCTCGTCCGCAGACGTCTCTATTTTCTTGGAAGGGAGAAAAGGGGACAAAGAGAGAGACAGAGAGGACGAAGGAGAGGTGAAAAAGTGTGTTCGTGTGTCATGGAGGATATTAGATTTTATGCTCTGTACATACTGCACATGATGTTTGCTTATTGAATTCAGTAGTGAATTAAGTATAAGTATAAGTATAAGTACTATCATCGTGTGTATTACCAGCTATCATGGTGGCAATTAACAAAACAAGTAACAATCAAGAAAAATTGTGCGTAGTTTGGTAGTAGCACAGGTCAGAGTTTACAGTACAAGGAGAGCCTACTTTAGAAAATTAAAGAGGGATTTACTTTTTTCTTTCAAAAAGAATAAAACGAGATATCTGTTTTTAGAAAGGAAAAAACCCTAAGGGAAGTGGATTTAATTCTATCTTATAGAGCTATTCATAATTTGAAAAAATTTGCCTTTTTTTTTTTT
>CABFWB010000262.1:184162-203391 GCA_902151455.1 Timema bartmani
TTTTTTTTTTTTGCTATATGGTCATATCTAAGGCTTTTTTTTTATTTTTACTCTTGGCCTTAAATAAAAGTAATTAACAAGCAACAGATTTATGAAAATTCAAAAATTTTCAAAATTGTTTCTAACGATTTTGTTTAAAACGGGTTTCTTGGCAAGATAAATAGCATACAATACTTGTTTTTTGGGTAAACCTTCGTTTGCAGGTAGTTTATTGATAAATGATTTTTGAATATTTGAAATCTTTTAAAAATGATTATACCAATTGAGTTCAAACTGTGTATCTGGGAGAGATTTTACACATAATATATTATTACAAAAATTGTTTTTCTTAAAAAATTCATTTAGGGTCAAATATTTGAAGAATATAACAAAAATAGCTATAATTATTAGTTTTTAAATGATTTCTGAGGATTATTTTACATGATAAATGTTAATGTAGCTTGATTTTTTCAAATAAATTAATGTAAGTATAGTTTACTTATTATTACAAATGTATTAACATTTTAAATTTTTCGATGATTGCCTTTATGATTTAGTTCAAATTGGATATTTGGGAATCGTTTTATATGATGAATATAATATTTTACTTTTATTTCACAAAGATAAATATTTTAGAATAAATCTACAAATGAGTGAAACGACTAATTATTGTTTTTAATTGTTGGAACAATTTTGTTTGTTTAAAACCACAACTATATACATACATATATATATATATATATATAGAGAGAGAGAGAATAATGTGTTTATTATGAATTCATGACTAACAAGGTGATTTGTTTGTTTTTATGAGAAAAACTTACTCTTCTACGTAGTTTATTAAAAACCTGTTTTTGAAAATTTAGTTCCAAGCTATAAAACACTATATGAGAAAGTATGTACGATTGTGTCGTAATTTATTTATTAACATAAGCACGTTTTAAATGGTGTTAAATACGTCTAATGATATCTCAAAGTTAATTAGTGTGGATTATGTTGTTCTTGCACGAGATCCCAAGAGAACTTGTATTTTAATACGAGAGGCGAAATTATGCAACTCTATCTAATCTCGAGCGATATATCAACATTTATATATATTTATTTACCTAATTTTTAAAAACAGTTCCACAGAAAAAACTGCGCAATCTTATTTTTCAGATATGAGATTATTTTTAATGAGGTATAATCTAGAAATTGTTTTCTTTGCACCCCGGCTATCCACATATTTACTCTAACAGGGTATAAATAAGGAATTGTTTTTAAAGATAATGGATCGGTATTTGCCTGAAAGGAGAGTGGAAAAATATTTAGGAAAATCTACTTAGTACATACGACCAGGATATGAGCTCAGACCTCCCCCTCACCTGATAAATCTTACAGGACAAGATGCTTTTGTATGAGTGCCCTCCAGTAAAAGTAGTTTGAAGATTTAAAAAATATGTTAAACGCTTAAGCGATGGTGAACACTTTAAAATATTATGAGTCTCTTTTCGCAAGAGCTATGCCGAGGCCTGGGCCAGGGATTGCTCCACCATCCGAGCACCCAATAAAACCAATAATATTCACATTGACCTACATCAGTGTCCACGTAGATGTATTGTCATATTAATCTAGTATGGTTTGCCGTTGATGGGGAAGTTGGAATTAGATTCTGGGTTGGGTGTTTTTAACTGAGAAGTTACCTTCTTTTCCTTAATTAGAATGCAAATACAATTCTTTGGAAATATTCCCTGATAATCTTCACTCCCTCCTTTCTACCCAATAGAATAGTAAAATCTGTTTAGTATTGAATCTCAACCCAGTTAATCTAAATAGAACACTAACCTTACAGATTTTAAGGTCGGGATTTTTGGCCAAAAGAAATGAAATATTCCTTCAGTACCAACTTAGAGTTTAATTCTCTTCACATGATGATGTAAACAGTTGTTGAATATTCATCATGAGCATGACGACATTAGATGACATACTTTTTAAATGAAGCGAAAAAGTTGTCATTAAACTCCAGGACACCCTTGACAGATATTCAAGAACTGTTAAAGTCACCACTCCATGTGAAAAGAATTAAACTCTATGTTTGTACTGAAGCAATATTTGATTTAGTTTGACCCAAAAAAAAGTATGTTTATATAAAAACCAGAAAAATACTGACCTTTTCTCACGTTTCCTACATCCTCACCTTAATAACTAATGTTTTAACAGACTTGTCCGTATGAATTAATTCAGTCCCATTCCTGCTTTTCACAAGTTTATGTTTGTATCGTAATAATAAATCGCCTCTCCTTGCCAAGTTTATTTTAAAGCTTAAACAAGTTTCCTGTTTTGAAAACGGTGCATAATTACCCGTGAGTGACGATAGCCGTAACAAACGTCCTTTCTCACGTGATCAGGAGAAATACAATTGGACAATTACGACAGGAAATGATTTTATGTATTGCCAAATGCGTTTGATAATTTTAAGAATTAGTGTTTCCTAGTTTTGTGTCCCCTTTAAGACGAGTGAAATATTGGGTCTAGGGATGGGTTAAGCCCTTATTAGGTCACTCTTATATTTACATTATTATTTTATTTATTTTTGCACCAAACAACATTCAGTACACTCGACTCCATGAAACATGGAGACGTAGGGTTTATGGTCACCGAAAACCTTGAAGTGTGGTCTGCAGCTGCTATAAAGTTGGCATGTATATCATCTAGCCCAGTGGTTCGCAACCTTTTTCAGCTGACGCCCCCTTAGGTAGATAATCAAATTACCACACCTTTCTATCCTAACTACCAAATTTTGTGATAGTTAAAAACAAATTAATGCTTTTAAGTCATTTCTTTATTCTATACAAAAAAATCAATGTAACACTGGCAGGATAGTGGTAATAAAAAATGACAAGATTATCGTGTCTGTTGGCACTGTTTTTTCTTTTCGTCAGTTCTTGAATATTTGATGTTTGACTGAGCTAACCGCAAATATCTTTCCACTTCAAGTTGACAAAGCTGTTTAGTTTTTATGAGAATTAGAGTTGAAGATTTACGTGACCACAATGGTAGCTTAGACAGCTGTTTTCAATCTGTGCTCCACAATTATCTCAGGCTTCAAAAGGCAAGATTATGGTTTTGTTTATTTTTGGTTTTCACTATAAAAAAAAGCAGCTGTAAATAGTATTGCCAAATTTTTTAAATGTAAATAAAGGACATTTTCCAAAAGTGCAGCCGAAATATAAGCGATTGTAAAAGTTAATTATCGCTATTTAATGTTTATAATATTAGTGTAAAAAAATGCTACGAATGCTCAAGCATGTATTTTTTCTGGTGCAGGGGTGTCTTTGGTCTAAAAAGTTTGGGAACCTCTGATTTAGGGGGAGAGTAGAAAGGAGAATCGGGGGTCGATTCAGAGGCATGTGCATGTACACTTTTAGCTCGCCACCAAATTGATTACAGCTGATAGGCAATGTTGCCAATACCACAAGAAATAATTATCTTAACTACTTTGTAAAAGTCATTTAAATAAAAACAAAACTATCTTCAATTCGTATATGATTTTAAACACTATTTCCTAATTGTTCCAGGCCCTCCCTCTAGGTGCTTCACACTACCCCAGGGGGGGGCACGCCCCTCAGGTTGGGAAACACTGGCACCTAGCCTAACCTAACCTAACCTAACCTAGCCTAACCTAACCTAACCTAGCCTATTCTACAAAACCTCCCCTCCTGCATGTAGTGGATGGGGTAGGGTCTGGACTAGGGATGGCAAATTTCCCTAATACAGCGATATAATTATAATTAGTCATGTATTAAGGTATAGCCTATACCTAAAGCTGCAATATATAGATCACATGATTGGCTTCTTGGTCTAGTGGTCATCATTCCTGGCTACAAATCTAGAGGTCCCAGGTTAAACTCCTGGGAGCACCACAAGTATTTTTCCCGAGGAGTAGTTGTTCCTTTGATTGCCATGGTCTGGATATTAGTCTTAAGTTAAGGAGGTTCAAGACTTCTGCTTGCACCACATAATCATCAACCTCATCGGGCACCTACATGGTGGCCCAACCCTATAAGACGGTTACAAATCTGCCACTGACAGTCAAGTAGAAGACCAGGAACGTCTAGCCGGTAAACCCCGTTGACAAACGCTAAAAAAACATCAATCAAACTATATCAATTGTTTCCGATTTATTGAAATGCACTGTCATGGTGATAATAGAATGGCTGCTGTTCTGGCTTGCTATTCTTCACCACTTCTCACTTTTTAATGTTTTATTTAATTGTTTAAAATAATAGACAAATTTAGAAAAATAGGAAAAATTTGACTCAGTTAATATAAACAGAGAAAAAGAACCGTTCAATTTATTTTGATTTAGAAGTTTTGATGCGTAGTCCAATGTATGAAATATATCAATAAATATTAATCGATAAATCGGATACTAAAATATTGATATAAAATTAATATAACGATGTTTTTTGTATTAAAATCAATATTTTTTTGTATCGATTATTGTTGCCATCCCTAGTTTGGATGCAAGCCCTGAGCCACCGTGCATCATGGCATTGTTCTAACACCGATCCCCCAACCCCCTCGTCATAGGCAAACTACTCTTTTTATGACTAACGCCTTCGTCCGTGTGCCCACTGGTGTGAAATGTTGGGGCTCTGAGATAAAAGTAAGCACTGTCGTCCTGTTTAAAATTTGCAGGTGACCGGGAGTGGTCATGGCTCGAATCCCAGTAAGGTGTACTGAGGATCTTTTTTTAAATATGGTTTGGTACTCTCTGGCCACATCAAACATGGGTACATTTCTTTCAATTCTATGTTCCTTCATTAGAAGAAATTAGGTTTCCCGGATGGGTGGTAAGTCCTGTGCGCAAAAATAAAATTGTCTTAGTGTTAATAGATCAAATTAATTTGAACTGTTGAAACCAGGATCATAGCTGTTTAGGGGTTGAACCAGAGACCTTGTATTGTCAGCCTCTATTTCCGCTCGGCTACTCGGGCGAGCAATTGAGAACATGATTTATTTGTTCTGATTAAAGCGTCGGCCATCATGTCTGCTGATAAACAGCTTGTAAATAGAGTGCTCGAATATTATCTGTCGGAAAAGTCCGCTCTATTAGGAGGAAGGTCGCTGACACTTGAGCAGTCTCACGACCTATCTGGTATATATTTGAGCCAATGGATTAGGTAGGAGGAAGAACAATGCATCAGCAATTGTGTGGAGGAAGAGTGGGAAGCCCTCTAGGAAAAAAACTTTCTAAGTGCGCCCAAGCTATTTTTGAGATATTTAGAATTTTCAAAAATGTCCCATCAGTAAACTACCGTTCAACAAATTTTGGCCCAAAAACAAATTTGACAGTGCTATTTGACATGTAAAACATATCCTAGGGATGAATTTTAAACAAAATTATTATAGCCATTTTCAAAAAATTTGATACTAAAAAAAAATCACTCATCAGTAAACTACCCTTAATTGAAGACCCAGGGTAAAAAAAAAGTTGTGGTATAGCCCTATAAAATCTAAATATCAAGTTTGAACAAAATCCATCCAACTGTTTTGGATCCGTGGCCAGGGACAGACAGACATACATACATGATGAGAGACATAAATGTAAAATCTTCTTTTTGGATTAGTGCTCACATAAAACTTAAAGATTCGTCATGATCTTGAGGTCAATTTTTTTCACGATCACAATACTTTATTATGATATGAGAAATAAAAATGCGTATTAAGATAGTGTTGTAAAAGTTCAACAGTTAAAATTATAATCCTCGTGCTATTTATAAAAATAAGGTTAGTTATGAAATTCCAAAGATTAATTTTTATTTCTCAAATTTTTTTTCGCCTCTTTTTGACCTTCCCCAAACTTCCGCGGCACACCGGTTGAAAAACACTGTCTTGGGCTATTCTACTTCTGATGCGGGTTTCTGAATACAGCTGACTCTAATCGGTGAATCTATGGACGCTATTAATGACAGAGTTCCCGATGTCATTAAAAAAGTGGTTGAATTCTCTTAAAAAAAAAGTCTTAAGCTGTAGATTTTCACAGAAACCAAAAAATGCCCGAAATTTCTCTAGGCTTAACTACACACCCTGTAATTTGGACAAACAAGAAAGTCGACTTTGCGATTTATTGCTTGGGTACGACGCCTAATAATATTAATAACTTACAGCTTATTAAAGAGAAAGGGTGTGGGAGGGTAGAATTTAGAAGAAATGTACCAGAATTTTAGAAGAGTCATGATGGGAATCAATTTAATAAAACAATTTAGAACACCAGGTTAGGATTTGACCCCGATCTTCCAGTCATCCTCATTCCAGACTAAACGAGCTTGACAAAAGTCCATGTTTCCGCACTGGTGCAGGTGTGTGATTCAAACACCAGACCATGTCCGTGGTATAATGGTTAGAGCTACTGTACTCTGGACTCTGGTGGCCAGATCAATACCCTTATCTGATAGTTAAAAAAAGTTATAAAATCGAGACTTGAATATATTCACATGCCAAGACATAAATAATGCTTTTAGTGATGTCGACCACTTTAGGTTTATGTTTTATACCTTCTCAAAGGTTTATCAAATTAAATAGATGCAAATATTTATTTGCTTTTGTAGACAAATTTTGTGTTATAACTGGTTGATAAAGATTTAATCTCGCCAACCTGAGAAAGAAGTACAAACAGGTTGAATTTTAATCAACAGGACTAGAATTTATCGTGAACAGTTGTGTCAAGCTCGTTCAATCATGAGGGCTACACTTAAAGTTAAAAATACTGAGGATTGAATTTTTTTTTTAAATCAGATTTGTTTCCATCTTGGCTAAAAATAGATAAAACTTCTTATTACCTTACTATAGTAGACAGAAAGTTGAGATTATGTAAAACAATAGGACTCACCTCTTCCGCTATGGAGAAGGGAATTCCCTTTGAAATGTAAGGAAATGTTGTACAGGGTGTACTTTGTACTCATTGTTTTGTCACATATGCAGCAGAAACATGGACAGTGAATGTAAGAGAGGCTAGGAAAGTGGAGGTCATGGATATGAAGTTTGTGAGGAGCATGTTAGCTGTCACAAGGAGAAACAAGATTAGGAATGAAGTTATCCGGGGAAGAGTTGGGGTACAGGGAGTACATGAGATAGTAGAGGAATCAAGACTGAGATGATGTGGGCATGTGATGAGAATGTAAAAAGAAAAGGACGCTGAAGAAAATGTGGGAAATTAAGTATGTAGAAAAAATACCACAAGGGAGGCCAAGAAAGAGAATGGTGGAGCAGATAACAGAAAGTGTTCAAGTGAGAGGAGAAGAATGGAGAAAAGATAGAGGAAGATGAAGGAATTTTAATAAACTGACCCGGCCAGAGGCTGGAAACAGTTGATGATGATGATGAACCCTCTCTATTTTTAATATACATTTGAAACCTTTTATTCACAGCATTGATGTGAATTTCTTAGGGGCGTCTTTAGTATCGTTTAAACGCATTGCAGACGCTCAACTGTCTAGCACTCTTTAGATTGTGGTTCGTTATTTAATAATATGGTCTACCTCAAAGTGAATTTGAAATATACCTCCAGGATTACTTCTATACCATGAACAACCTTAAATTTTTTTGAACATGTCGAAGCTTCGAAATTGTAGAAGCTGGATTTTTCTTTGAAGCGAAGTCGAAGCTGATGTTTGTTCCGAAGTCAAATAAAAGTTTTGAAGCTTCACATACCTCAATTGAAGAGTATAGGAAGCTAGACCTAGCCTTTCATAAACAAATAGCCTATAGTTGTTTGTAGCTATCCCCACAAGAGAAAATTTTAATTGGTTTGAGGTTTTTGTTTTGTTTTGAAGCATCAACGTGGTAATTTCCCTAAAAATATCACATTTGGAGCAATTTACCTACAGGATGATGGTGCCCTTAAATCTTATGATGTAATCATTTTTATATTTGAAGACAAAAATTCGTATCCATAAGGCGTAACCTTGCGGGTGTTTTATTCTTTTTCATAGACGAAATAAAATGTTCGCAAATGTATGCACTCCCAAATATTGTGCTTATTTATTTTTTAAATTCAATGTTTTTTGGGAACTGATCCTTAGCAGCGAAAGAGTTAAAATTGATTACACAAACTTCATATGCTAAATTTCACCAAATCGTGTCAAATTCCCATTGTTACAGTTTCAAATGGTGTATTTATAAGTCGTTTATTTATTTTATTTTTTAAAATCTGTTTGCATTGTATGTAGGTTCATCAAAAGGTCTGCGGGGCACAAAGAATCATGTATCTGGCTGCGAGTTTGGTCTAGATGAGAGACAGAGGGGACAGAAACGATTGTTTATGTAGTGGAAAAGGGTCGAGCCCCATCCTGCTGAATGAGCGTCTGACCTATTAATGTTATATTTTTGAAACGATCCCTCAGCAAAATAAATTCTTAGTTGAAAAGGTCTTAATTTAAAATTATATTGAGATAAAAGTGTACTTTGTCAAGAATTTCCTGGACTGAAAAGATTTTAAATAAAGGGGATCGTTAGTTTAAAAGATCCTGAATAGAGAGAATCGTCGGTTGAAAGGGTCCTCACTATAAATTACCTTCAGTTAAAAGGGTCCTAGGTCGAGAGAATCCTGAGTTGAAAGTTTCTTAATTTCAAAAGATCGTTACGAGAACGCTTCGGTGAAAGTATCCTAATTCCAGAGGATCGTCCGTTTAAAGTGTCCTAAGTTGAGAGTATTGAAGCCTGAAAGTATCCTAATTATAGATGATCATCGGTTGAAAGTGTCCTAAGCTGAGAGTATTGAAGCCTGAAAGTATCCTAATTATAGATGATCATCGGTTGAAAGTGTCCTAAGCTGAGAGTATTGAAGCCTGAAAGTATCCTAATTATAGATGATCATCGGTTGAAAGTGTCCTAAGCTGAGAGTATTGAAGCCTGAAAGTATCCTAATTATAGATGATCATCGGTTGAAAGTGTCCTAAGCTGAGAGTATTGAAGCCTGAAAGTATCCTAATGCCAGAGGAGAGGATGCAGGGAATGTAATCTCCGCGAAAGGACCGCTAAGTGAACTCTTCCTGCGTGCTATTTGCTAGTAGGGGAGAGAGTGTTGTGTTAGGGAGAAGAGGGAGGAGGGGTAGGAGGTGAAGGTGTGGTCCGGTCCTGTGTCAACTCTACTCCTCTTGAGTACACACACTCACATCCTCTCATATTTACACGCCAGAGACGTTTTCTTGAGCTCCCACCTCCCCCACCACTCTATCCCCCACCATCTCTTATGCTTATTAACGTTTTAATTTTCCTTCTTTTTCACCCCTCTACAAGAATGTTATTGCTCAGAGCTTCTACAAATGAAGGGTGCAGGGGAATAATCAAACAAGTCGCAATGAGTTTTTATTAACTATTTGCTAAAAAAAAATTGTCAGTATGACTTGATACAGGCAACGGTGGGTACGTGGAGTAAGGTGTCAACCTCACCTAGCTTGGTCTGTTGGTGATGGAGGAATTGGGGCTTGAATTCTAGACGGGTGTACTAAGGGGAAATTCCTAATGTCCCTCAACCCTTGTGACAAAGACAGTCACATCCTAAATACTAGCTTCCTCATCCTTACCATCAAGTGTAAATATGTGGATAGCCAGGATGGGGAACTTGATGCGGTGCGAGAGAAAGAAACAATTTTATTTGTTGGTGCGACTGATAAGTTTAACGCACGAGCACAAACGAGTTTATAATTTAAAATAATTAAAAACCCACTTCAGTGACCAAACAGTCTGAGGCGTCACTATGGTTTTAGACTGGCCTGCTGATGATGGGGAGACCTGGGTTAAAGTCCTGGTCGGGTCTAATGAGGTTTATTCCCCTAAACGGTGTTACACTCTCCTTCCACGTTAATGCGTGTAGATTACCTCTAAAATACGTCCTTACTCTGACCTACCCCTTATACAGTACATGCATATATCCGGAACAGGTAGTAAAACGTGGTGCTAAAAAAAACAAATTCAAAGACAAAGCTGAGAACGGAAAAAGAAAAGTATCAGAACTTGTCTTTAGAGAATGTGGTAAAACAGGGTTCCAACCAGGGCAAACCAGGTCCTGTCATGGTGTACAATCAATCTGTAACTGTAAGATCGAAATCTTACTGCGTAAAAAATAAGAACTTAAAGGCTTTATTCACAAGTCACCATCAAAGGTCGTTTTATTTAGGGGGGGAGGGAGAGGGAATCCAATATGTGCATTTTATCGAGTAAAGATTGATACATTTTAAGAGTAGCTTAAAATATTAATTATTTTGATTCTTTTCTAAGCCTGACCTGAAAAGTTCCTCATATATATATATATATAGGGTGAGTCATTATTGGTTTTGGATCCACCGGAAGGTGATGAAAAAATAAGAAGGAAATATATGGACGACTTTTTACCGAAAGTGATTATCAAGGGAGAAATGAGTCCTTGAAAATCGCGTTTTAAAATGCTTTTTTGTAAAAATATGATAACCAACGTGAGCCAAAACAACAAATCGCTGGATAATGTTTTGTTGAACTAAGATGTTAAACCTCTAAAAACTTGGTTGGTAATATCATCCCCCTTCAGTGATTAAATAGGGTTTGTCACCTCTTTTTACATTTATTTTTTATAACACTGAGCTGTAAATGATTTTAATGACTATTATTAATCAGCATGTCTAAATTAATTTAAAAAAAAGTTTTGTTGGAACTCTCTCAGATTCACTGTTTCCGAGAAAACCACGCGGTTAATTTCATTACAGGTTGTTAGCGCCTCGGAGTTAGGCAGGCAGTTGTGCAGTGTTGCAAGATGAAGATAGGGTGACAACCCCCATTCACTCAGTAAGGGGGATGAAAATACATACCAAGTTTTCAGAGGTTTAACATCTTAGTTCAACAAAATATTATCCTTGGATTGGTTGATTTAGCTAGAGTTGTTTACGATATTTTTACATTAAAGCATTTTTGACGCGATTTTAAAGGGCTCATAACACCCTTACTAATCACTTTCGAGAAAAAGTCGTCCCTATATTTCCTACTTATTTTTTCATAAGGAATCGCCTCCAGGTGGGTCCGAAACCAATAATGACTCACCCTGTATGTAAAATTACTGATTAAACAATATAAATTACTAATACCTGAGAATTAACTGAATGCATTACGAATCAAGACATGGCTTCAGTTTCTATCATAAGACCTAAGCCTAGATCGATACTAATCACCAATAAAAGTGAACATCGCACGCCGCTTGTCTTACGAATGTGATCTTGTCATTAATGACAAATACTTCATCAGCTATATGACTCATCTCCTCGAACTTAACTTACTTGGAAGTATCACAGAGATTAAGGAATTCAGTACAACAGTATCAAAGTAAAGACACCAAGAAAATAACTTTATATGCCAGCTTAACAAGAGTTATACTATCTCCTTTGTACATGTAAACCAAGCTATTGTTTCGTTTTTAATAGTTGTAAGATAATTCTAGTGATTATTTTTGTCAAGGTTGGCTACTCTATATTAATTTTGTTTATAGGCTCCACAATTTATTCAATAGCGAGCCAACTATAACTTAGTGGCGTAGTGGTAAGAAGACATATTTACAACATATTAAAATGATTTTTTACTCTCAATATTCACAAAATGAAACTATACTAATTTAATTAATTTTTCGGCATTGATATTATCTGTCAGAAGTGGCATTTGCATAATATATTATCTTATATATGAATATAATATGAGAGTAGTGTTATTGTACTTTGTAACTGTCAGATTCAGCTCTTTCAATAATGTTCCTAATATACAATGATGATAGCAATTTCCCCCGTGCTCCCCGTATTACTCTCCGTTCGGGCTATCCGCATAGTTAAATTAATTGGGTAGGGTGGAGGAAGATAGAATGCCCGAAGTTGCGTGGAGATTGTGAGTGACTAAATCAGTGAGGAAAAATCACCTTAGTGTAACCAGTCAAAAACTAAGACCTCTACCTCTTCCAGTCATCCGCCAAAAAACAAAATTATACGAGACTAACGCCTACTGTCCGCATGCCCACAGGTGTAGGTATTATTACTATTATTTTGACGAAACAGTAACAAAAAAGTCTGTTGGTTGGCACGCTGAAAAAAGGCTAAGTCTCGTCTGGTCAAGTTGTTCGGTGATGGAGAGGCCGAGGTTCTAATCCCAACTTGGCATACTGAGGTTGGTTTTCCCCTGAAATGTTTTCCACCTTTATTCTCACGCAAATGCTGATCCGTTTCCTCTCAATTATACCTTCCTCCTCCCTACTCCATCAGTGTAAGTAAATATGCGGATAACCCGAAAGGTGAGAAAGACGGGGGAAGACAAAAAGAAACAAACCCTAAAATATCCAACAATTTGTTTTTCTATCGCGTGGTATTCCATCAATCTAACAAGAACAGTTCCTTCCGATAACAACTGTGTCCTACCTTTCTTCTTCCCCTCTCTTTCTCACTCTCTCTCCATTTTCAGACTTGGCGAGAAGACGAGCGTGTGACCTCCTTCTTTTAAAGATGGCCGACACGACCCCCCCACCCCCATTTCCCATCCATTCCAATTCCAAGCGGGTACTTGAGCTCCCGCCAATGACGTCATTTGTACAGCTCTCGGAAGCGAGAGCAAGCGAGAGAGAGAGAGAAGAAAATCACTCTCACTTTCTCACTCTCTCACAAGTCCTTCTCAAGGTTCCAACGGGCCGGTCCTACTCACCCTTCATTAATTATCTATTTATAAGGATTCACCCTTTCCTTCTTCCAAGAACTCGCCACTCCCACTCCATCCTTTTCAAGTTTTTTGAAGAAGGTGAATAAAAAAAAGGGGGGGTGAAGGAAAGTCTCCCTTTCTATTTTATTTTTCTCTCTCCCTTGTCCGGTTCTTCAAAAGAGAAGTGCCGTAAAGACATTACGTTCTTTTATTTCATCTATTAATGATTTTCTCTTCAGTTCGGGAAATGTTACCCCCCTCCCTCTCCTTTTACATCCAATCCTCTTCTATAGGCTTTCCCATATTTTTTAATTATTATTTAATAAAGTGGCATATAGACGTATATCTCGATTGCTATCTTCATTTTTTACAAGCGCTTACCACACAAGAGAGGGGTATTGGGTAAAAGCGGGGGGGGGAGGATATTGATATACACGATTGGCAAGAGTTAGGTGTGCACGCAAGCGTTCTTAGTTCTGAGCCAACAGGCCTGGGTTCAACACCAAGTGGGTGCATTAAGGGTAGCTTTTTTTTTCACATTTCCTCATGTTTTCTCTCGGTAAAACCGGCCAACGGCGGTTAAGAAGTCTAAGGTATCAGAGCACGCAATAGATTGGAATGCCGGGTGATTGAGAAAGTCAAGATTTGAGTTTCAGACGGATCCACTGAAATGAGGTTTACCAGTGCGATTTTTCACCTGGCTTTTCAATATTCTCTCCACGCTAATGCAAATGAAGTCCTCTAAGCCACTAAATCAATTTCCAACCCTTAGGATAAGTCGTTAATAGCCATGATATATTTATTATAGCGCCACGTCTTACTACCCGTTTAGATTATATGCATATGTACTAATTACTCTATTGAATTAAGGATAAGGAAGGTTGAATTTAGAGGAAGTGTATTCAAATTTGCGTGAAGGGAGAGTGGAAAACCCTTTTGAAAACCACCCTCAGTACACCCAACCGGGATTCAAACCCTTATCTTCCCATAATCGGCCGTCTAGTCTAACACAAGAGTGACGCCTTATGGCTTAGACCATGCGGCCACCGTAACAGCTTGTCTTTATATTTAACGTATTAATTAAAATTAATTTAAAACTATCCATATAATTGTTAATTAACTCATTCATTTCTAACCCTTAGGATAAGTCGTTAATGGCCATGATATATTTATCTTAGCATCACGTCTTACTACCTGTTTAGTTTATATGCATATGTACTAATTACTCTATTGAATTAAGGATAAGAAAGGTTAAATTTAGAGGAAATGTATTCAAATTTGCGTGGAAGGAGAGTGGAAAACTCTTTTGAAAACCACCCTCAGTACACCCGACCGGGATTCAAACCCTTATCTTCCCATAATCGGCCGTCTAATCTAACACAAGAGTGACGCCTTATGGCTTAGACCATGCGTAACAGCTTGTCTTTATATTTAACGTATTAATTAAAATTAATTTAAAACTATCCATATAATTGTTAATTAACTCATTCATTCCTAAGCACCTCACTATTAAAACTTTGATTGTTTTTCCATGGCGGTACATCTACCAGCAACCCACACCCTCACAATGCCCTTTCCCGACTAGACAGAATTCACCCTCTCCCCCTACAGAGTAGCGCGCTAAGCGCAAGAAGGCGAGATATGGCTTGATTCCAATTTGGACCAAGTGTGCTAATAATTCTCGACGACATAATACCTCATCTCTGGCAATAAAAAACTAAGGAGGAGACTAAGGAGGGTGTGGGTGGGGAATGCTAGTTCAACTATCTCCTTTTCATTTCACTTGAATTCAACAAGAGAAAATTTATCGAGTGAAATGATAATCTTAGAAAAGAACAGAAAGTTCCCTCATGAAATCGTGAGTTTGGATAAAATTACCTCTCAAATAAAATACAGGTTTGGTTAAAATCAAACGGGGATTTTGTTGTTTCTTTCCCCGTTGATGATAGATATTATTTCACTTGAACTGACTAAAAGCCACACATGTGGGAACAAGTATACATGCTCAAATTTGGTCTAGTCTAATTTGCCTGTGACGCCATGGTTTAAATTCCAATAAGATGTTTACTCACTCTCCCTCCATTATAATGAGGATACATTTCCTCTAAATCCTCCCTTCATACTCCCTTCCCCATTGTAGTACATGGATGGCTTATGAGACTCGAAGGATTAAAAAAAGAATCGGCTATCTATTTTATAAACTTCCTAAAGGTAGGACTGTATGGTACGCGAGTAAGAGAAGTATTTTTGCAGTTTTTATATCAAAACCTTTTTTTTGGTTCAAAGATATCAAATAATTCTCCAGTAGAAACATAAAGTTTAATTTTATTCACCTCAACAGTTTCTTTAATATCTGTCAAAGATGTCCTTTAATTTAATGACAACTTTTCCTCTTCATTTAAAAAGTTTATCGTTTATTGCCGCTATGCTAATGACATATATTCAAGAACTGTGGATATCACTATGGTAAGAGAATTAGACTCTGTTTGTAATAGATAAAGGTTTGATTTATTTTGAGCAAAAAAAAAACCCTTTGATATAAAAACTTCAAAAACAATTGCCTTAATTCTGGCTCCCTACACTCACATTCAAGCTTCAGCATATGGACTTCATTTTCACATTTACCTCGATTAAAAACTAACATGAAGCTGCTATTAATTAAATATTAGCAATATTAAATATTTTTAATTAAAAGCACTATCGGTATTTTTATCTAAACTAAACTGTTATTTTATAGTATTTTACACTTAAATAACACTTTTACAAACACTAATGAGAAGTCATTTTTCCATATTTGATGATAAATGATAAACTACGATAAATGAAGAAATATTGAAAATGGCTTATTCTTATTAATATTAGCATGAGCCAAACATTACATGTCGACTTAGTGAGGCCGTACACTTGTCTAGCATTTGCAGGTTGCAATTAACAGTAGGGCCTCTCTAATGCTAAATGGATGCCAGATCAAGTACTGCCGTATACATGTTTCACAAATGTCTGGCAGTAATTTCGTTCGAGACAAGACCTCAAGCCTTCTAGATTTTGCCAAGTGCAAGATACTCGTGCTTACTACTATGCATGCGTCGCTGCGACGATTCAGAACTGACATTCACATAATATAAACAGAGAGGTGAAGATATTCCTCTGGAATCCGGTTTCTGCAAGCTGTCCCAGTCTGGTGCAAGTAGTTCATCGAAACACTTCCTTGATATACGACAAACTGTTAACTGTTAGGATTATTTATAAGTCCCTGACAATAGTGGCCAAACTATTCGCCAAGTTTGACGAATTGGGAGGATGAATTTACCACCGCCTAGGTCATCATCTTCTTCTTTGCCGACGAATCACGACCCACCACGCGTTCCCCTTTGGAGGACATGTTCATAACTGGCATATGACAGGTGAGTGTGCGGTAGCTGCTCCAACTCGCAGATCGCAATTGTCAGCGGTCATCTGGAATATGCTAAACAAAGTTTGAGGCCCGCCTAAAAGGCTGGACTCTGTGTCTGATCTTGTATCGCCCTAGTTTTCAAATCGTGCGCGTGTATATTTTTTTGTGCACCACGTCTTACTAACTGTCTGGACTATACTCATTTAGCGTGCAATCACCATGGGAGTGGTGGTAGCTGACAGCGGCAGATGTAAAAACGGTTAAAAAGAAGAACATAATTAAAAACAAATTGTTTGCTGTTAAAGTTTTGACTGCCAAAAGTGAACAACAAATCAACATATGGTCTTGCATATCTTATGGTTTGGCGAATAGATACATGAAAGAATATCTAGTAACTTTTGCTGTCACTTACCTACTCTATTACCGTAGACGGGGTATAGCTACACTAATGGTGTATGGATGAAGGTGGTAGAATTCAGATTAAATGTACCTGCATTCCGTTAGTAAAGTGGAAACTATTTAGTAAGAAATACTCTCTGTGCTCATGGAATTCAAACTTCGGCCACCTCTTCACCTGAAAACCAGACTAGATAAGTTTTACACTTAGTCCGCGTGTTCTCCAGTGTTTGGGCTTGTGTAGTAAGAATTCTGAGAAGATTCACATTAAATACACTTCTAAAAAACAGGAGTGGGTGAGGTGTCACCATGCCTAAACTCCTGCCTACATACTACGTAGCTTGATACACTTAGCGTCATTATTTCAATCACCTTTAAACATTAGGTGTCCTTAATCACGTGATATCGTGATAAACGACCAGAAAGTAGGATATATGTTGTCAAATCAGTTTCATAAAAAAAAAGTGGGTCTTTAACTTGGGGTGCACTTTTTGAACCAATTGACTACATCAGCCCGCGATTTACAAACTAACTTATCTCTAGAACAAACATAACACCGAAATTCCCAGCCATAAATTCATAATCATAAAAGGGATAGCCCCAATTTTAGCAATGATAATTTTTTTCTGCTTTGCTGGGAGTCTAACCGGGAACATTTAAAGGAAAAAAAACAGCTTAACAAATTCGGAAGAAATGATAAACGTTTTCATAAACAAAGAGAAATTACCTTTCACGTCTTGTTCTTTTAATGTAAGTGATAGCCAATACTAAGCACTAAAGCTTCAGAATATAAAAATAAAATACAGTGATTATTAAACATATTTCTGCTTGTGGCATTAGCGCACATTGCCGGGGGGAAGGTGGTAGAGGGTTAAGTTGGGAGCGGAGAAATTTCCAACCCTCCTACCCCTCCACTTCCAAATACTCAATACGTTTTAGTAAAAAATTAAAGATCAAATAGCCAAAGCTATTATTTATGCTTTTAGTGAGAATTAGTCCATCTAGATATCATATTCTGAAAATTGAAAAATGACACCTGGACACAGGAATCAAGGTCCTGGGTTCGATTCCCGTGTCCAGGTGTCATTTTTTCAATTTTCAGAATATAAAAACTTAAAGAATATTATTCAAAACTTAAAATATAGAGCACGGAAAGAAGTGTTGAATGTATAGACCTACATTCTAAAACCAGACTTAAGATTGTAAAAAGTGTACTGTCAAGCACACATTAAAAAGTATCCCTAAGAACTTTAATTTTTTTTAAAGTTCAAAAATACTATCTTATGTACATTATATGCTCCCCTCGCCCCTTAACTTCCGAAGTAGATTGCCGGGCGCACCAAAGGCACGTGGAATGTGCGACAAGGGGGGAAAAAAAGCCACCAGTTTGCAGACGCTGTGAGAAATGAAACCCACAAGATAAAAACAATGGCTTTTATGAGAAAAAGCGCCCTCTTGCGTTGGGTCATGATGGATTGAGAGGGGAGGAGGGGGGTAGCGAAGCTTTTAGTTGGAGGAGTCGGCCGGGAATGTTAATGAAGCCACATAACTTGCCCCTTGTAATTACTACAACCCTTTGTACGTCACAGAATATAAGGAAGGATGGTGAAAGGGGATGGGAGGAGTGGTATTAGAGTAGTTACAAGTAGGTTTAACCCATACAAGTCAAGGTACTGAGGCTTTAGATAAGCCATTATGTGTAAATGTGTGTTGTAGAGGAACCTTGGTTTAGAAACCCTTCTCCACTTCTAGGAAATATAATATACAGGATATTTTATATAAGCACATGTAAACACGTGTGAAAAGGCATCATTCGCGTGATTTTTTTTAGCATCGTGTCTTACTACCTCTTCAATTTACACACCTATATACTAATTACATTAATGAGTTAAAGAAAAGAAAGATTTAATTTAAAGTATGTGTACTCATATTTGCGTGGAGCAAAAGCTATCATTTAAGAAACTACACCTTCAGAACACCCAACTGGGATCGAACCACAATCTCCCCATCATCGGCAGTCCAGTCTATTGAGAGAGTAACGCCTTTATAACAAACAGCCAGTGAAGCTGGTGCATTCACGTCTTGTTTTGTCAGCTGGTGATAGGGGAGGCTCGGGGTTTGAATTATGGCTGGATGTGATTAGGTGTTTTTTACCTCTCACTTTCACTACACGCAAACACGTGTACATTTCAATTAAATTCAAACTACCTCATTCGTAAATGGTTCGTGTAAATACGCAATAGTCTGAATATATGGTGTATCCAGTCGGAGATAAACTAGAAACTAAAACTGACGCTTTTATCCACGTGTCCGTAGATGCGGGTATCTGGCTGGATTGCCAGTGACAGGGAGGTCCAAGTTTGAATCACGGTTGGGTACATTGTAAAGGATGGTGGTTTCGATATGTGATCTGTCACTACAGTTTTACCAAACCTTTCCCACTCTAGTGCAGACACATTTCCTCGAATAACGCTTTCTCATCCCTACCCCTTGTAAGAGCTAAGTGATCGTACCCCGGCAAAAAATAGACTAAGTCAACTTTTTCGCTGGTCAAAATCACAAGGTTTGTTGTAAAGTCCAACTTAAAATTATAAGTTCGTTATTTCTGTAAAAATATACAGCTAAATACTTTTTACTTTCTCTCTATCTTACAGGTAGAGAAAGTATGGTGATCGTCAAAAAAATCGAACTCGAGATTTTGATGAATTTTGACGTTTCATGACTTCCTGAATCCGAAAAAGTGGTTTTTGAATTTCCGTCTGTCTGTCTGTCTGTCTGT